>SADC01000489.1:0-87159 GCA_004194705.1 Ditylenchus dipsaci
GTCAAAAAGCGAGCGGAGCCTAACAGCCTTCTATACCTATTGGTTCTCTTTGAAAGTGCCCCATAGGTATGGGGCACAAAGGCGGCATCCTTTGATCGGTAAAAACTTGGTGCAGTACTACTAAATGACACCTAAAACATCTTTTCTGCCACCAAAAACTTAAAAACCTAAATATTTTAAAGTTTTTGTTTCAACTTTTTCTAATTTTTACCAGTATCGCCCAGAATCTCAGCTTTCCAACAAGCCATCAGCTGACCAAATGGTATTTCAAAAAGTTGAAGAAAAGGTCTTTAAATATAGCAAATTTTTCCGTAAATATGGTCCATTTGAAGACTTTTTACACCAACTTTTCGAAACCAATTAATAAAATTAATTAATCAATTAATACCTCATTAGAAAGCTGAGATTTTAAACTATACGATACTGAAAGAATAAAAACAAAATAGTCACAAAAGTTAAGATAAAAAGTAAACTTAATGTGAATTTGTTTTGGTGGCAGAAAAGATCTTTTTCGTGGCATTTTCGAGCTTTTTGGCAAACCAAATCATATAAGCCTTTTATAATGCCATCATAAGTTTAATCAAATTCGCGTAGGCGGCCTCCCATGCAACTATTTTCAGAGTTATTATTTTAGAATACTTATGGCTTGTCACGTAGTCCTTTTTCAGATGGCTTTATTCATATTCTTCTACCGCCAGTTTTTCTACCGGTCGATTCTTTTACCGCCTAATTCTTCTACCGGCTGTTCTCGCCTACTAGGGGGCTGGAAGAAGTCAAAATTCGACCTGCAAGAATAAATTCTCACGGCGTGTGAAACAGGTCAAAAGACCAAATCGAGATCTTCGTATAGAGACAAATTCGTTAAAAAAATTTTCTACTGGCACGATCGTAGTAGGCTTACTCAGCTTTCTTATGCACATTACAATTATTCCAAATGTGCAGTTCTCATCGAGAAAGTGGACGATTTAGCGAAAAAAATATTTCCAGTATCAAGTGGGTTTTGGCCTGAAACTCAGTCATGATTATTCTTAAACCCTGTGCTGATGGTCTTGTTGGATAGCCAAAAGACCGAGATCATTTTGACACCAAACTTGTAAATGAAACATGAAAAAATGGGGTAAAAAATAGGATATGCACCCAGCGGATTTGAACCTATGACTTAGACAATGCGTATATAAAGTACGTCTTCCCTAAAATAGAGGAAATTGAATTTGAAACAGACTTTTTAGAAGAAAGTATCCATAGAAAATTGAAAAAACCAGTTTTATGAATATTTATGTCATATTTTTGAGCATATTTTTGTCAATGGTATTTGAAATGAAAACTATTTTGAATTTTCATTGAAACAGAACGCCAAGCCCGATTTGGTCATTTGACGTGTTTGACACGCCGTGCTGTGCCACATTTATGGTGGCACAGTTAACTGCCAACAGTTAATGTTGCAGTACCCAAGCAGAATGGAACTCGATTTAATTTTTATTTAACAGCGCCATACCCACTGTGCTACAGGTTCACTACCTCAGCCAGTGTGTACTTCAACATATAAATATGGTCTTTTATCCTGTGTATATATATAAACGACTTTTTCGTGATAAGAAGGCTATATTAGCAATTTTAAGAGAAATATAGGGATGAGAAGGGACAGAATTGGGCCACTAATTTGTATACTTGGGGTCCCAAGAATATGAAATCTCTAAGAGTTACGGCCTCTTCTCAAACCCAAAGAAGAGGCCGCAGAGAAGAACATACAGCAAAAGATATAGCTCTGCGGCTATTTTATAGCGATCAATCAATTAATTATCGACCATTTGTCGGAATAAAAATGTAAATCGCCGTCTGCAAAATTTTAGTTGGTGAACTGTAAGGTGTGAAGCAATCTTTATAAATTTCTGCAAAATGAAAAAAATATATATTTAAAATGAAATAGCCGAATTACCGAACAACCAGAATTGAGTGTATGCTATTTTTGGCTTTCTTGTAAAGTGTAAAATAAATCCCAAGTCTAAAAAATCTTCGTTTAAATTGGCGCTGATAGATCTTATATTATACTCAATATTTTTTTCTAAACTTCTCCACAAATATTTTTCTCGTCACACTTCATAGTCATGGATGTATGTACAATGTGGTGTGGTGTCATCCCTCGTTTGGCCTTTGGTATCTTCTCTCTTTTGTTCCTTTTTTTCAGCCCTCGGTTTGTAGTCCCAGAATTTAGTAGTTGGCGGATATGGATTTGAAAGCAAATTTAAAAAAAAAAGATTTCATTTCGATGAAAATTGTTTTGGTGCGAAAAGGGTCTTCTTGGTGCAAATCGGATGCAAACAGATTCGATGTGCACCAAAAAGAAATCTTTTTGCAGCTGAAAAATTCATATCCGTAGTTGGCACGCAGATTCAGTAGTATTTATAATTGGGGACAGCCAATTTTCATATTTCACTTGTTTGTCATTGTAGTTTTTTTTCTCATAAAGTTCACCCAAAGAGAACCTCATCAACTTTTGAAAGTCTGTATCTCGAAGCAGAGTCAATTTTTTGTAAAGCTATTTACTGAATTTTTCAGATACCCAGACATTTATTGATTTCGCTGTTTGGATTTTGGATTCCAAACTAATAGTTTTCACTTTTTTGACGTGAATATCTATAAAATATACTTAGATAGTGCCTACCAATTTGATCAAGTGGTCGAGATACTTAAACGGCACAAAACATCTGGTCTATCACTACTTGGGTGGAACGCAGGCAAATCTTCCAGAACTAGTAATCAGTAAGTTACAAGCGAATTTTCGAGCAACTAAATGAAATACACGATTTTCAGCTGACCTGATCTGTAAGTTTAACAATGAAATCAGTGTATAAGGGATTATGGATGATAGAAAGTCGATGATTAAAGTCAAGGTCGATGTGCTCTCCTGTGTTAACACTTTCGAGTATTTTAGTTGTGGGTGAAATCAAGCATTTCTATACAAAAATGGTCTTAGAGCTAATTGGTTTAAGGTGTGGACTTGCCCCCCCCCCCAAATCAAGATTTTTAGGAGTGGTCAAAACACATTTTTAAGCAATCATTTCACCATAAAAGGTCCAGAAAAGCAATTTAAAGGGATTAAGGGCTGTATTGGGAGGGGAAGGGAATAATACAGGGGCCACTATTTTTTAGCTGCTTTACCATGTTTTTCAACTCGGGCCGTGACAAAAATAGACTCTTTATGCATTTTATGATCAAGTGTACTTCTCGAATCATGTCTAAGGTAAGTGCGTGCGCGCATCTCTAACTCCAAGCCCCAAGCCCCGAAGGGTTATTTCGAAATGGGGTGCCGGTTTAAAGAGGTTTTGCTTTTTAATGATGAAATCGCAGGAATTAAAAAAACGATCGGCAAAATCGGAATCCTCACGATATTTCCGACCAGACTGTCGAAACAGAACTGCTAAAAGCTTTCAAAAATTGGGTTAAAAAAATGTCGGACCCAAGGCTGGAACGAACTTTTGTGGGTGCCGGTTTTAAGAGGTTTGACTGAAGCAGGAAATTCCTGCTGAAGCAGGACATCTGTGAACCCTGCGCCCGACCCAAAAAGTGCCATTTTCTCTAATAGAAGCCTCCGAGCCGGAGGCGGATCCGGAGCGGAAAATTTGCCTCCCGGAGCTGGGAGCCAGATTCGCAGCAAGAAATTTTCCCCGACGGAGCCGGGAGCCAGATCCGGAACCGGAAATTTCGATACCAGCACTGGGTGCGAGCGAGGCTTGAAATATCCCAGGCATCCCAAAAGCATGTTTCGACCACTTTTTGAGCTTCTCTTTTCTTTATTGAGCAGAAAACATGTTTGTAGGGCGCGGCCGACTGTTTTTGAAAAATTCTTTTTGACCGTCGCCTTCCTTTCGCCTTGCAGCCACCCATTCCTCTCCCCTCAGGTAATTTACACCAAAAGCGTACGTGGATGACCAGAAAATGGTTAGTGTCAGGCTATTCTAGAACTGGGCAAAAAGAACCTTAAGTCAGGGTTACCATTAGTCTTTGTCGACGCCTGGATTTTATCAACCGCCACATCCACCATCTGCCGGTTGATTTCTGATTAATCAACCCAGATGGCAATTCTGCTTTAAATGCATTTTCGACCAAGAGTCTTACTCGGAATAATATCTAAGATTCGCACACCTACATACCTTAGACATAATTCTGAGCAAGAATCCTGGTCTTAAATGCATTTAGAGGTCTTTGCCTAGTTCCAGTGACCAAAACGCTTTAGAATAGTCTTACAAGATGGTTTACCTTGGTCCCTCAAAGCAAAAGTCGATTTTTAATCAAAAATTGTTTTTTCAAAAATGCTTTTCTGCCACTTAAAAACACATTTCTGTGTTTTGAGTGCTAAAACGGCATGAAATTTGAAAAAGCTCGTTTTTGGCCGAATATCGGATAAGAAAGTCCGGCCAAAATTCCATCTCTTTCTGGTCTCCAGGTACCAGGGCTTTAAAAAACATCCGGAAGATACATCCGGATGTGGATGTGTACATCGAAACATCCACATCCGGCGGATGTGGATGTTGGATGTCGAAAAATTTTGGGTCGGATGTCGGATGTGGATGTCAAAATTTTTTGGCCGGATGTGGATGTAGGATGTCAAAAAAAAATTTTTTTAAAGCCCTGGCAGATACCCTGTCAGGGCACTGTTCTTGTTGAGACCACCCCTATATCAAACTTTTTTGACTTGGTCTACCTGATGTTTTTTCTGAAAATTAAGGCTTAGTTTAGGCAAGAGGGCCAGCGTATGTTCAGACTGACTTAAACATGCTAAAAACTCATGTTTGAGCCTTTCCTAACACAGGCTTGCCAAACCTAATCGTAAAAATGATTAAAAAATTATAAAAACAACAGGGGGACCAAGGCGAAAAAAGTGTGATGTTTTGGAGGGTGGGGTGGTGGTCTCAACAAGAACAGTGCCTCTGTCAGGTTGATTTACCTTGGTCTCTTTAGGCAAAAAGTCAAATTTCGGTCAATTTTTTTTGCAAAAATAGTCAGCCGCGCGCTAAAAACATGTTTTGTACTTGTTTTAGATGCTAGAACATCAAAAAAAACATCCTTTTGGGTGAATTTGAGCCGGTAGGTAATTGTATAGTTCAGCCTTTATGTGGAATCACACAACCCGAACCCTAATCACGAAATTCATAGTTTTATCAGTTGTTTTTAAACACTAGCAACAGATTCGCCATACAGATGCTCACCTCTCCATAAAAGAATAGCTTTTTTGAAATCAGGGTGTCTTATATATTTTAGAAAAGCTGTTGCCATGTGTAAAAACCACTGGTATACACAGAGTCTTTGCTCTTTACAACAACGTGACTAACTTTATTTTGTAATATTTTTAACGCTCTTAAAATAAGAAAATTCGGGGTCGATTTCGAATTTTTCGTGATTAACTAAATTTCGAAAAACATAAAAAGTGTTGGACCCTAGGTAAGTAAGAAGACGAAATTGCTGTTTCAATTAAGACTTTTATGTATTATGTATGTATACAGTCAAACCTGGTTATAGTATTTAATTGTGTAAAATCGAAGTTAATCAATAAAAATTTTAATATTCAGAAGCAACAGAAGAATAAATCTATAATATTACAAAATGTTCCTATATGTTTTGCAATTCCAGAATTTTTAAATTTTATACTTTATGTCAATTTCAGACAAAACACTGTTTTAAGAGAAGATCTGCACTCTCAACACAAATTTCCTATAATTATTGCGACGGGCTTCAGAGGCACAGACACATGATGAATGAGTCAGTATTTTTTCTATGTAACTTAAGTCGGCTTAAGACCGATAACTCGGCCTTTTAGCGGTCAGTCAATAAATTAGCCAATTTCTTCGTATCCGTTAAGTCGTTCTCCAAACATGTATTTAATCATTGAAAGATACAGTTCTCTAAGATTTTATCAAAAAAACCATTAAGGGCGGCCCATTTTCAGAATAATTTTTAAAAATCTAAGTGTTGAGATGGGCTCTAGGTAAAATTCGTCCCGGTAAATTCGTCCCCAAAACCGCCAATTCAAAATTTTCGAACAGATTCGAATCCTGATACAGTCAACCCCCGCTATAGTGACACCTCGGGACCGGCCTTGGGGTGTCACTATAGCGAGGGTCACTATGCGGGGTGTCACTGTAGCGAGGGTTTCGAAAAGTTACTTGAAAAGTGTCACTATATCGAGGGTTTAACAAATGGTAATACAGTCACCTGTCAATTTATATGTAAACCAAACGCTCATACCGTCTAGGGTCTAACAACTTTTAACCCAATTTTTAAAGTCTTTTGACAGCTCTGATGCGGCAGTATAATCTAAAAGATGTATATTTTGCTGGTCGAAGGTTAGTCAAGGAAACACTATAAATTCTCCATTCAGACTCGCAATTCTGGGATTAACGTACACATTTTTCAGGCTCTAAATTGATGGTTGCGGGCCTAAATAGCGAAATAATAGTGTTTCCTGAGAGAAAACCGAAATGAATAAATTGCATTAAAGCAGTCGCAAGAATAATGCCGAGAAACTGCACTACAATTGCAAATATTAATCAAGACTGTAGGACATTTTTGAACTGTACTACAGTTTTTCGGCATTATGTACATCATTGGTTGAATATTGCAGCAAAAACAAAGCAAAAACCACGTAATTAATATGGAAGAAATTCACGGAGAGCTCGAAATTCGTTTTTAAAAGAACTTTCACTTAAAGTTGCAACTTTAATTAACAAAACTTGACATGTGTCACTATATCGAGGGTATTTTTATTTGTTGGGACCGGCCTGGGTGTCACTATAGCGAGGGTGTCACTATAGCGGGGTGTCACTATAGCGAGGGTCTAGTCTAAGGCGTTTTAGACAAAACCAACCAAATCGTCTGCGAGTGTCACTATAGCGAGGGTGTTCCTATAGCGAGGTGTCACTATAGCGGGGGTTGACTGTAGTAGCAAATATTTTCTTAACTTGGGGTGGGATTGGTAGGAAACATAATTCGGAACTTACCATATTTTCTCTATTAAACGCCCCGGGGCGTTTATTTTTCAAAAAAAATAGCGTTTATTTCAAAAACCCTTAAAAATAGGAAAAAAATATTTCGATTTTGAGATTTTTGGGTGCTCAACCAAAATCTGAAAAGTGGAATTAGGTAAACTCGTGCTAATTAAGAAAACGCAAAAAACAGATTTGCAAAATTATTTTTTGGACTGCGATATAGGTCACTGAAGGGGGGCGTTTATTAGAGAGGGGGCCTTTATTGAAGAGGGGCGTTTTAATAGAGAAAATACGGTATTGGGAGGAAGGCAAATTACCTTATATTGACGTATTCTACCCCGTTTTGGTCACTGGAGCTAGCCGAAAAGAGACTCTATATGACTTTAAAGGACAAGAGTACTTCTCGGAATCATGTCTAAGGTAAGTGAGTGCGCGCATCTCTAACCAACCAAGCCCCCTAATTAGTGTTCGTTGATCACACGTATAAAACCTAATTTTCCACGCCATCTACCCAGAAAGGACTCACCCCTAGTTTTAGGCTTCGGATGAGTAAAATATCTATTGTCTGTTCACCTGACCATGAGGTACCTACTCAAGTTATTGGGGTGGGGTGGGTGAAGTCGTAATTTTGCCTTAGCAAACGCGGTTTCCCACACGATTCTAAGTCAGAAAAATATTTGCTACTACCAGGATTCGAACCTGTTCGAAAATTTCGAATTGGCGGTTTTGGGGACGAATTTACCTGGGGACGAATTTATTCGCATTTATTATTTATTTATTAAATGCCCGGCCGTATAATTTCGGGCATTTTCCTCCTATATATTTTTTAAAATTTGGTAGTCTCAGAAAGAAATTGCCGTCTTTTAACAAATTTTGACAACAAAGAATTTCTTTTTTTGACGTTTGTCTTCGTGTTTTTTCTTTTTTTTGTCTTTGTGTCTTTTTTCTGCAGCTTCATGTAGAACATCCGAAAGTACTATAATGAAGTGCTGCCTCTTATTACAAATCACTTGAAAAATTGAATAGAAAGATCACTGCAAAGTTTTCAAAAAACAACGATACCCTGGTATCATGGTTTTAGCCTTTTCTTCGCATTTGTTTTTTTATTTTTTAACATTTAATCTTGTATGGTATTTAATTTTTCATTATACAAATCTACCGGCTCCGCTTTTTCTGTTTTCAAATTTTTATTCGAAAATTCCGAGATTGACAGCAAAATTTTCAGATTTTCAGGGTTAGAATAATAATCCCCCATGGGGGATTAACAGAGGTTATACGGTAAGTACTTTGAAAAGCTCCCTAAGGCTTTTCGAAATCTCTTTAGGAGCCGATACCTGAGTGTAGTGAGAATTTTAAAACCCACGGCTTTTTCTCTGTTTAGTTCTAATGACATGTTTTTTAAAATAGTGGGTACCTTTGGTACTTTTTGGGCCATTTTTTATATTCGTGCTTTTTTAATTTTAATTTTTTGGCAGTTGGTGAGACATTTCTTAGTCCCGGCTAACAAGCGCTGGCCTACCCTGAGCCTTAAACCTAAGCCTAATTAGCCTAAGCCTAATTAATTTAAAAGGTAGAAAAACATGCATTAGATAGACAAAAATTAACTAAATTCAGAAGTCGCAAGTCAAACAAAAGGACTATTATGGCCTTGTGAAAAAATTAGTTTTTTTTAATAACCAAAACCACCGAAAATTGGAAAAAATTGGGTTTTTAGTTACCTTCGAAGTAATTAATTTTTTTCACCTTGCCATATTTCAACACTCAAAATTTTGAAAAACCTGCCCATGTTAATGAGATCGACATTAAAACTAATGAAAATAAGTAAAAAACACGGCTTTAAAAACTAATTTTTTTAACGATGTATCACTTTGATTAATTTATTTTTTCTAGTTGGCAGTGTGTTAGCTGCGGCTATTTGCACTCTCCTATGCGTCCGATATGCTACTGTGGTGTGAATAGACCTTTAGGTAGTATTGTTTTTACATGAGAAATAAGAAGGTGTTGCTATTAAGTTCCTTATTTCAGTAGACATCTTACCAGAAGTCAGTTCTTCAGACATTTCCAGTCCATGTTCTGCAGTTTCTTTAATACAATCAACAAGTACCAGCCATACTATCCTATCTGCACCACATATTCTCTCAAACAGAAGTGAATCTCAGCTTGTGCCAAGAAACAAAACAGGTTGGGAAATTGAACGTAATAATGAACGATTTGGAAAAAATCTGGAATTTAAAACAAGTAAATTTGCGGATCTCATTTGATATTTCATCATTTTTTGGTTTCCTATGATGGTTCGCTCAGAAAGTCGAATTAAAAGTAATTGGTACTGTAAACACAATTTACGTTAACTCAGCCTCTAACGTGGTCACAGATTTTTTTTCATTTTACACGATTGTATTGGCGAAAAGCGTGCTGAGCAATTATAATTGGACAAAAAGAGTATTTTAAGTAATTCTCACACACTTCTCACCCTAATTCCTAGTTAGACTCCAGAGTGCTTTTGTTATCGACGAATTATCTTACCTCATCAGAAATAGTACGTACTACGTAACTATTAAGGCACCGCATCCCCTGGGCCATTTAATTTCAGATTCCCGTCTTTATATCAAAACTTTCGACACCCCTCCATGCATCTCGAGTCTTTTAAGAGTAATATGTGTCTGAAGTATGTGGGTGTGCGCATCTCAACATTGATTCTTTTCATGCATCCAGACTTTTAATGAACTGATTCGTGTCTGAAGTATGTGGGTGTGCGCATCTCAACATTGATCCTTGTTCATGCATCCAGACTTTTTTTGAACTGATTCGTGTCTTGAGTATGTGCGTGCGCGCATCTTAACACCAAGCTTCCTATATGCATTTAAAGTCTTACTAAAGTGATTCGTGTCTGAAGTATGTGCGTGTGCGCATCTTAACACCAAGCCCTCTCTATGCATCCAGATTCACTTTTGTCTGATTTGTGTCTAAGGTATGTGGGTGTGCGCATTTTTAACACCGAGCCAACTACATGCATCTAGAGTCTCTTTGGAGTAATCTGTGACTGAGGTAGTTTAGTGTGCGCATCTCTAACTCTCAAGCCCCTGCGCTCCTTCGGCACTACTGAAGGGGTCGCAGGGGACTTGAGAGTTAGAAATGCGGGCACTAGCTGACTTTAGACATAACTTCGAGCAAGACTCTTGATCATAAAATGCATATGCAGTCAAGTTCACTCTGGATATTACGTGGCTGCGAAAAGTCTGTTCCAGCCTAGATTCATACACTTTTATTATTCTACTTTTCAAACTTGTACCAATTCTGATTCGTCTGTCTATTTAAAAACATCGCAAGGTTCCCGATTTGGCCGATTATTTTTGTGACGACAATATCTTTGCCAAGAAGAATCGCTCCTCTCAAATAGTTCAGCGCTATTTTTAAAAAATAGGTACACTATATCGAAAGCCGCGGGTCTCTTTGGTGAAAATGTTGTCATTCACAGAAATGTCCTTGTGATATTTTGATTTATACTAACGAACCATGTTTGGTAAAAGTTTCCGAGAACAGAGTAAAAATGATTTATGGACTTTAAAGAGGACGAACATTTTTCACCCACATCATAAAGACTAGACCGACTCTAAAGGCTTTTTTCAGGTTCTAGCAAAAATAACACTGTAAAAATAAAAAGCAACTGAGCTTAAGTCAAAAGTCGATTTTCGGTCAAAAAAATTTTGTCAGCCGGTTGAAAAAACATCCTAAAACACGTTGTTGATGCAAGGACATCGAATAAAAGATTTTGGCCAATTTTTTGCCGAGATAATAATTAGTTTTTTTTTTAATTTCACTGTAACTTGGGTCTTGTAGCTCTTGATCTTTACCACAATATAGTGCTGAGATGTTTCTGTAATGCTTTGTACCCAATCACATTTTTAATTACTTTTCAACTTTTTTTTACCTTTCAAGTTCTCAAATCACCTGACAATTGCTTAGATTTTTTATATAGATCTTAAGTTTTCCATAATAACCATATTTTTCCTGATACAGTTCCTGTCTCTTTTTCCAGTAATTTGAAAAAAAGTTCGAACTGGAGTCTACTGTGTGATATTATGGAAATTTTTTTGTTTTTATCGAGACTTTTCTGCATTTTCAATATTTATATTGATATTCATCTTGTTTGTAAATGTGCGAAATTGATAATTCAAGCAACAAACATTTAAACATGTGTATTTAGCTTAAGAAAAGTTGAGGCAACATTCAGCTTCCTTGGGATAGCGCCTTTTGGTATTTGACAGTGAAATAATAAGGTTCTCAAGGCATTGCCTGCCGAAGGATCTGTTTTCCAAGCAGGAAACTGCTAAAAGTTAAACATTCAAAAAATTTAAAACCATCCAAGTACATTCATTTCAGACATCACAGAGTACCAAAATGAAAAAAAAAGCAGAAATCTTGCATTTAGACATTTCGGTTAAAAGAAAAAATCTCACAGATCTATTAAGTGAAATTAACAAGAGTTCTGAATTTTTTCAACTCAAACTAAATTTGAAATAAAAGATGTTAATAAAGTCTAAAATATAAAAATGACTTTTTAAAACTAGTGGTATTCTGGTGGTGTGCAAATGTTAAATATTAGACAATAAGTACCTAAAATTTTCTTTGATCCCCTTGTTGTTTTTTTACAGTTTTTGCCTTGGTCTTCCCTGTTCCAAGGTAAAAACTGTAAAAAAAAGTTACATTCTAAAGACATTGTTTGAATAACAGCAGGGTGAACTATGGCAAAGCTGTGAAAAAACAACAGGGGAGACCGAGACAAATTTTCGGTACCATTGTCCAATAAGGCCAGTGCAAATGACAAAATTATTTAACAATTTTTCGGTAAGAACAAATGCTCACCACGTCTATCCAATAATGGTAGGGCGAAGCTATTATTGAAGAGTAGGTGCTAGTGAAAAAATGAAGCTTTTGCGAGAACAAATCAAATAAGTAAATGCCATTTTTTGAGGAGCAATATCCTACGTATGCAAATTCTTCAATTTTTTCTCTGAAAGAGCCATAGGTAAAAAGTAAGTGGTGCTGGAAGATTTATGTAAGAAACAATTAAAGTTGTCTGGTGAGTATACATAAATTAACTCTGCTAGAGTACAGATTTCTAGCAATTGTTGTTGAGGACAGAGTGAATTCAAAAGATTTGCTGTGTCTTGTTGACCTACTGGACAATATCCTTTAATTTTGGTCAAAACGGCATGATTGATCCCATTTAGTTCGTAGAGAATAGACTGATCATTTTCTGCAAGCAAAATACCATCAGTGGAGTAAATGACACTTGTGAATTTTCCTAAGCTCGCGAATATTTGATGGGAAGTAGATCTATTGATATCAATAATAGCTTGTGAACTCTTTTCACCACTAAAGCCTTGAAGGACCGTTTCATTCATGGGTAGCTGAGCATAGACTTGACCAGTTTCTTCCTCAAATAAGCACGCGACCCCAACCGATAGGCCAACATAAGTTAAATAACGTTTGGGTAAATCCGCGGATATGAAGAACTGCCTGCCTATTGAATCGTACCATACATTTATTCGCTGTTCGGGATTGTGCATTTCACTTTCCTAAATTTTTTTCGGTAAAATTTTTATTCTTGCAATATAAATTTGAATACTATGTTTTCGGCGTCATCATGTTGTCTGTCTGAAATTTTTTTATGTATTTTTTTTATATATTCAGTTACCGATCCAAACGAATAATCCAACGACTGACACTACAGGAGCAAGATCTTGGCTTAAATATATTTCGGAATCGCTTTCCACCATTCGCGGTTCATATCTAACCATCTGGGGGCCGATAACAAGAATTTTTGACATTAAGTTTTCGTCAACTAAATAGACGTTCCAATATTATCCAGTCCAAGTATTTGTCTTTTTGTTGCACTGAAGCGCAACAAAGTCAAAGGTACTTCAGTAGATCCACTCATCACATTGATTCTAACACCACAAAGATTAAAATCTCTGTTTCCGAATACTAAAAATTTTTAAAATTATCAATCTTTGATCTCAATTTATGGTGCTACCGTATTCACTCTAATAGGCCTCGGGGTTACTCATATCAATCTATCGAAAATCGGAAAAATTCGATGTCGATCTCGAGATTTTTGGGTGAAAATCCAAAACCTGAAAATCACAATTGTTAGAGCGCGTGAATATAAAAAATGCAACAAACAGATCTTCAAAATATTGATTCTGTCCAAAATACAGACCCTCAAAGTTGAGGGAAGGCTACGATTAGAATAAATACGGTTGTTAGGTTTAGACCCAACCCCTAGTTTTTCGAAAAGTGACCTTGAACATCTCTTAAACTTTTTTTTCTCCTTAATTCAAGATACCGTATTTATTATCCTTGTTAGCCTCTATTTTTTGAACCTGTAATATTTTTTTTCGTTTTGTGTTTAAAATGCAATAAAAAGTGGTTTACTCTCCTAGTTGGCCCTTAAGGGTGGCCTTCTATTAGAGACTGGCATTATAATAGAGACTGGCCTCCTATTAGAATAAATACGGTAAGAATCATTTCAAAATATTTATCATCAAGAAATTTTATTTTTAAAAATTTTCACTTATAATCTTCAGAGGTAGATTATCTATTTAAGGTTGTTTAAGGTCAATTTCCATATGAGTTTCTATATGGAGTAACCTGTGAAAAGCCAAAAAGTTCAAATTTTTTACTGTTTTATTAAATTTGAATAAAATTTCTTCGTAAAAACCCTCTGAAAAGCTATCTACTTTCGAAGAGTTCAAGTTAAATTTTTTTTAAAAAGTAACTGTTTATAAATGTTTTTTTATATTGTAGGAAAAAAAAGTAGCTTAGGACGAGCAAATTTAGGGGCGTGTTGGTGCAAACTGAAAAATTAATTATTTTGTTAAATTATTTTTTTAAACTTTGATTTTGTTCGCAAATTGTTTTGTGTGGTTAAATGCTATTTTCTGGGCTATGTATCTGCTTGTTTTTCCCTTACCTGGAACCCAATACTTGTGAAGTCAGCCTTGACTGGTTAGTTACCTAATAGAAATTTAATCAGTAAAACTCGTAGTGATCTAAAATGTCGATCGAAAATGATTTAAGTTCGCCCATCTACAATCTAGCTTACCGTATTTGCTCTAATAATCGGCCATGGCTGTTTATTTTTCAACCCCCCTCGGGGTGGCCGTTTTTAGAGAGTGGCCGTATATAGAGAGTGGCCGATTATATTTCAAACGTACGCTTTGGCAAACTTACGAAAAATTGGTATTTTTACATTTTTTACATTTTTTGCAGGGTGTTTTGCAACTTTTTACACGTTTGTTCGTAACAGTTGTCATTAATTTACGTTATCTTTTTTATTTGCTGCTGCTTCTGTTGTACGTAGTGATAACTTCCTTGTAGTCATCTTATTCATTCTAGAATGTGCTCTGAAAAGTCTTGCGTACAAAAGATTCATCGTCTTGGAAAATCCGGATAGAGCTGAGATCGCAGTGATGCAAGATGCATATGAAAAACTTGGATCGGGAACGAGTCCTTGCGGGAAGAAGACGTGGCAAGAGATCAAGAGTCTGACCAACAAGAGGTTAGTAAAATTATCTTTTACTGGATATATATTTTAGGGACCGTGGTGACTACAGGAAACGAAAAGATGGAAATTACTGTTTGCTGACTGCTCGCTCTGACGGGAAAAAATTGATGCCTTATGTCTTACTGAAAAGAAAACGTCCTGTACCAGCAATCGTTAGCTAATTCAGGGAAAGCTCATCAATTGGCGGGCTCAACGTGATGAACGACTCTTCGACGGGGACTACTTGAGCAGGTCATTGGTGAGGGCTTCTTTCCGGAAGTGGCTACTACTTAAATTTTAGGTTTAATTTTCTTTCGCTTGTTTATTCTGTTCCTTCTAGCCTCTGCGCTCACTACACCCAATGATGGTTAAGCGATGACAAATTGCTTGCTTTGAGCGGAGGGATCAATTGGACAAAGGAGACTGGAGCTTCTCAGCAGCATAAGAGCACATCAATTAAGACGGGAGAAACGATACTAAAGAGGCTGGAATCTCCGACGACGAAGAAGAACTAGAGCTAGAGAAATTGATGATGAGGCAAGTGTGTTGTTGTTGAATGATCAATGAGCTGTTGAAATGTTTTGGTTTGATGTGATAAAGGAATATTTGGGGTGCCGTTAATTAGAGGGTGGCCTTTATTAGAGAGTGGCCGTTTTTTTTTTGACCCCCCTCGGGGTGCCGTTTATTAGAGAGTGCGCGATTATTAGAGCAAATAACGGTAGATCAAAGCTTTTTTTATTCACACTGCTATGTCTACAAACAACCTAAGTCCATGAAAATTTGAAAAAATTGTACAGCGTATCCAAAAAAATCTCAACACTTCAAGGGCACTGTACGATCATTTTTATATTTCACTTTTTTTTCAATGATATTTCATGTTGTAGCCCTCACGATTTTCTATCAAATGTATATTAACATTTTCTAACTGATATGAAAATTAAACATAATTGACTGACCAAAAAAAAATTGCGATTTTGTTATTATTATAATGGTCAAATTTTTTCATGAATTCACAGTTTAAATTTCAAAATGTAGCGCAGCTCAAAAAAACTCAAATTATTTTCAGCATGAAAAAATCGAATTTTTCAAAATGTCTGTCATTTTCTAAAATGACCTGTAATGTGTAAGGAGCTAATGGTGACTTTTTGAAATAAATTGAGAAAAGTATAATGTACAAATGTAAAAAAGAAAACAAGATCTGCAAAATTATGTGTTCGACACTTTTTCGGGAGAGAAATTAATCGCCATAAGAAGCCAGCCTGAGAATACGCTAGAGATCGTTACTTAAATAGAAATTGAAAATTCCGGATTTTAAATCGGATACTTTTTTTGTTGGTTAGTCAGTTAATTATTTTTGTAGCGTTTAAAAAATGTTAGTATATCATCCGATAGAAAAATTTGAGGGCTGCAAAATCACATATTGTTAAAAAAAACTGAAATATGAAAATGGTCGTACGGTGCCCTTGAAGTGTAGAGATTTGTTTAGGACAACTTGTATTTGATCTCGTAATTTCAAAGTTCCTCATCTTAATAAAAAAAAACCCAAGAGGTAAAGCTTGTATTATTAAAAAAAACCCCTGATATTCGCTCTAAGCTAACATTCAAGTTCCTAAAGTCAAAAGTAGGTGCTTTATGGTATTAAATACGATAAACGTAACAGATCACTATTAAAAGGTCTTTTTTAATTTCTATGTAAAGATACCATTGTGGTGCTCTTCAGTGAATTTGTAGAGCTCGGTAAAAGGTTCTCTTTGAATCCATAAGTCACTCTGTTATACCATTCATTACTGACTCCATAAAGCTCGGATGTTTGTAAATTATAGAGGACACCATCTTCATTGCTTCCCAATAGTAAGTCTGTATCTACTATATACCGGGCATGCACTTTTCCATGCAGTCTAGCCCTCAATTGCTGGCATTGTAGAGGAATATCACTTAAATAAAGGCTCTTAAGGTTGTATTCATTAGCCAGATCAGCCAGAAGATTTGTAAAATGCTTGATAGGCAGATAATTTTGGCAATTTCCACCTATCCAATTTGCATCTAACAAAACTAAAGTGCACAGACTTCCAAAAATGCACTCCCATAATTGGCCAACTTTGAAGTAGATAAAAATTTTTGTGGTTTGCCATTGCTCCACTTTATTCTAACTCCACCTATTTCAAGAGTTTGCTTCTTCCAATCTAACTGTGGAGCTCTTCTGTGACGTTGTCCATGTGAATAATAAAGGTTGAAATTGTCCACCTTGTACAGTTTTCTTTAAGCCATTCATATTGGCAGTCATTTCCAGATTCCTTCAATAAGACATCAGCTCCCGAGTTGATGGTCAATGCATACAGATCTCCGTTTCCAACCAAAACGTAGTGCATATCCCAATCTTTACTTTCAGTGATTCCGTGCTCATTCATAGAGAAGCTTTTTGCATAGAAGTTAGGTGGAGGCATAAAAACATGACAGCTAAAGTGGTCCAAAATCACCTAGAAACACAGTTGCTGTGGATAAAATAGCAATAAATTTTTGACCCTACTTGGGTATATACCCGCCCCCCCCCCCCAAATCAACTTTTTTTTAAAAGTGTTACCAAACACCTTATATCGACCTAAAATGGCCTCAGGAGTTCAAAAAAGACATTATTTTTTAGTTCTGGTCAATAAAAAATCTACTTTTGGACACTTTTAAATTTTCACTTTTTACCTGTTTTACCATATTTTGGTCACTGGAGCTGGGCAAAAATAGTCTCTAAATGCATTTTGATCAAGTGTCTTGCTCGGAATTATGTCTAAGGTAAGTGAGTGCGCGCATCTCTAACCAACCAAGCCCCCTGCGCCCCGAAGGGGGCGCAGGGGGCTCGGTTGCTTGGGGTTGAGATGCGCACACCCACATACCTTAGACGCAAATCACTCGAAAGTGACTCTGGATGCATAAAAATGTATGCATACCAGAGTTTATTTATGCGGTAGGCCCCAGTCAACAAAACTATGTTCAACATCTTCCTTTTTGTTAGAAATTGGCACCTTTTTGGTCTGTTTCCACCCAAATACAGACCTGAATCCCTTTAAAAATGGTCAAAATGGGTGATTTTGGGTGGTCCAGAAACTCGATTTTTTATTGACCAGAACTTAAAAATAATGTCTTTTTTGAGCTTCTGAGGCGATTTTAGGTCGATATAGGGTGTTTGAAACACTTTGAAAAAGTTGATTTGGGGGGGGGGTATATCCAAGTAGCGCCAATTTTTTTATTTTTTTGGAAATGAAAAGTGAAACTTTCCTATTAATGAAAATTTCATACTTTAAATTAGTAATAGTGACTGAACCAGGGACAATGCTAATAGACTTTTTTATGTGCAAACACACCTTTTTGGTGGACGTTGGTATCTGTCACCTATTCTCAGAAAGAAATTCCGGATAACCAAGGTCTACGGCTTGAAAACTGGCAAAAGCAGAATTTATGCGATATTTTTGATCAAACTCGCTACCCCTTTTGGCGAAAAACTTCAAATCAGAGCTGAATGAATGTCGTGTTCAAGTCAGGAGCACACTTGAAGGGGTCTGAATAAAGCAAGGCTTGACTGTACACATGATGGTGAACGTCTGTTATCCGGCACCTTTTTATCAGAAAGAAGTTCCGGATAACCAAGATTCGCAGTGCCTCACGGTGTATTTTCAAGATTTTGAAAAAACGCCAGGCAAAATTAGAATCTATGAGATGTTTTGCATCGAACTGGCGGATCCCATTCGGAAAAAGACTTCGAACCAGAGATAAAAATGGTCATCTAATTTGGAAAAAAACTTTAAGGGTCCCGATAGAAAAAGGTACGACTGTATATTTTTAAGAAATAAAAACAAATAAAAATATTACTTCTACCACCGTGCTCATAAAAGTCCTTTTCAAAGCTGCCAAGCAAATGCCATATCCAGAGCGGAAAACAAAGCGGCGACCTTGTTCTGAGAAAACACGGTCTAACCTTTTAAGTTGCCAATCATTTTTGGAGGTAATAGTGAATGTGTTAGAATAATCGTAATCGATTTTCGAGTTCCCCACAACAGGTAGAACAATAATTCTAGGCCAACCCTCCAAATAGGCAACAGGCTTAGCGCCGAACAACTCGCGCCAATCAGCTACCTTCCCAGTTTTCAATGGATGCTGAAAAGGATCCAGTCTAAACCAGAAGTCTTTGCTGTCATTTGCAATGCTGTTTCTGGAACTAGAGTGACGCCGAAATGAATCTTCTGTGAAATTACATCTATTTTTGTAATTGGCGCAGATACAGTTTGGTTAGGCAGGAAGGGCAAGAATATTTTGTTCTCGGTGATCTGATGGCTACCATTTTCGAAAGCTTGGCCAAGCTCACAAAGATAGTTGGCATTCCACATGCACCTATCCGCGGCAGCCGAATATACGTTAACTAATCCTCCAACTGCTATTGCAACTCCACTCAGAGGGACCGTGAGAACTGCTGTAACTGAGGCAGCTGTACCACCCATAGCTATTCCAATTGTAGTTAGTCCAAAGGCAGCCGAGTCAAAAAACAATGCAGTGGCTGCAACTGGAATTTGTGCTGTATCTCCTGTTTTGATGTAGTGTATCAACTGCCATCCATCAACACCAACTGCTGAACCTTGTCCAAGAAATCCTAAGACACGGAAGAAGCCGCCCACTTTGGAAATCACAGGTTTAGCAGTGTCGAACACTGAGCCACCAAGACGTAAAAATGCCAAGCCTGTCTCCATGATTTCTGTGGTACTCTGAAAACCGAAAAATTAGTGCTGATTAAATGACTTGTTTTCTACTGAAGAATAGCTTAACAAATTTTTAATTTACAGTAGAAAACAGTTCTTGAAAATACTATGGTTTTTGAACTTAGCAGCACTTTCACAATTTGAATTCAGGAGAAGAGGGGTGGTGGGACGCTTTTTTCAAATTTTTGTTTTGAATTTTTTTCTATTTCTCAGTACTACTGAAACCCCTTTACCCTGCATTTAATGCATCTAAATTTGATTAACCGAAAATACCTGTCCAACTCCTGTGACCACATTATACCACGCAAAAACCTCAAGAGCAATAGACATCGTATTTTTTTCACTTGATGTGCCATCAGTATTGGGATCACATAGTAGTTTGTCGACCACAGAAAGCATTACCAAAGCTTCCATCCACTAGCAAATGTTTCCTCCGTTGCCTGTTTTCGCCTTTGCATCTTTTTATTTTGGTAAAAAAGTGTCTTTCTGATAATGCTGCCTTTCTTTTTCAAAATTTAAGTGCCAGTGAAATTTTTTTGGAGTTGAACTTTATTTCTTTTGTGTGCCCATCTTTGTGGTAGTAGGTGAGCCGCACCTCATCACTGTTCTCCGATAAAACAGCGGTTTGAAAGCAGGCCACATAGTCATCATTAGCGACTCCATGCTGAGATTCGATGTGGGGCAGTTTCGGCTTTAACATTTCTGGCAGCTTGACCTGCCTCTAGTAGGTCCTCCCATAACTTTTCATCATTTTTTTCAAGCACTTGCCATTTGCTCGGAAGTCCAAGTACACTAGTCATACTCATATCCTTGTAAGGCACTAGTTTTAGCGTGAATGCTTCTCTTGCTATCACTTCATCAATAATGATGGATTTAAACTCCATTTTGTTTTCTTTTACTGTAATTTCGTAATTTCCTTCAGTGGTAGCAAATAACTCTCAAGGGCATTGGCACAATCTTCTTTTGATTTGAAAGAAAATGATCCAGCATTTGGATCGAAAAACATATAATGTCCGTCAGCCTTAAAAATTACTTGCTATCAAAAGATATTGGATTGTTCACAAAATCTGTAGCCCCTCTGTAATTCACTTTATCACCAACCATATTTAAATTTGATACATGAGGCTGATAATATTCTTTTTGTCCACTATGTTCATATCATCGGATTTTAGAGCGTAGAAAAAATTATGAAAATTCACTTTGTCTCACCTCTCAAAAACTTTTATTTCCTAAAAAAATTGTCTATGGTATAGAACCCCCCCCCCAGGCAGCGCAAAATTCACTTTTACCGAAGAGGAAAGGACCCGCACTGTTTTGATTTTCATGGTCTTTTTAGGCTGTTAGGCTGTTTTAAACACTTTGATTTCTAAAAAATCGAAAAAATGCATTGTGGCATTCTATACTGTTACCAAAAAATTTCATTCAAATTTTTTTTATTCGACTTTAATGAAACGTTACAATCATTCATAATGACTGCAAAGATGTATTAAAGTAAATATTTAAGTGGAAAAAACAATTAAAATTTAAAAATTCGGCGGTAATTTGAAAACTTACGAAAGATAAGTGGACCAGCATAATTTCGGATAAAAAATTGTCTTCAAACGGTCAGGAGACAATTCAACGGCGCAAAATTTGGCAGGAGAAAATTTGGCGGAATTTCATAAAATGTACTATGTATCCTAACTTCGCGATTTCAAAGTTCTGACGGCCGATTTGTGTCCAGCGTGGTCATTTTGCTTCTTTTTCTTGAAAATTAAAAAAAATTCTCGTCTCGAGTGAATTTAATATAAGAATGATTTTTGATAGGGATGCAGGAGGGTCTATTCCGAGACAGGGGGGACAAATTTAAAAAAAAGTGTCCGGAACGGGATAACCAAAAATTTACTCCGGACGGGAATCCTTGACCATTAAAATTCTACGACAGAATAATGATTTCCCTGGTCGGGACGTAAACGAAAAATTTTATAGCAAGAATCGTTTTTCAAAAAAAATATTTAAAATATTTTGTCGCTTTTTCACGACGCAAACGAGTCTAGGTTTTTAACCGAGTATATACTTGAGTATATTCTCATTATATTCACTCAAGATTAGGCTATAAATTTCAAACCACAATGAAAATAAGATTGAATTTTACGACCATCCAGATTTGGAAAAGTCGGGACGTGACAATAATTCCGGAAATCATCGGTGGCACCCTGTCCCCACCGCCCTTCTTTCTCAATTTCTGAGATAAAAAAGTATTTTTTATAAGGAAAGTGACCACGCTGAACAGGAATCGGGCGTCCGAAATTCAGAATCGCTAATCAAACATACATAATGGCTCTTATAAAACTCCGCAGAATTCTCCCACCCTTGCATCCCAAACAGTGTTCGCAATTTTTAAAACGTACAGTATGCTAAGAACCTCCTTACTAGCATTTTCAAAACTTTGAAAAATGCTAGTGAAAACCTAGTCAAAATGACTAGCATTTTACTAGCATTTTTCAAAGTTTGAAAATGCTAGTGACAATATCTAGCATTTCAAAAATCGCGTAAAAAAATTTCTTTAAAATTGCGAACCCTTATCCCAAATCTGTAGTTAGCGTGAAACAATATTAGCACCTACTTAGTTGCCCTCCTCCACCACTGCAAGTCGATTTATTGTTTTACTAGTTTAGTTTTCGTTGCTCAATAATCACTGTCATTAAAAACATTGAAAGCTATGGAAGAGACCGATATTAAAATTGAGTACGCTGTAGGAATTTCATTCTAGCCACAAAAACATCAATGAATGACTAGAACACTTTTATTTTTGAACGGTGAAAAGTTTTGTCTGTAAAAAAAAAAAATTTGCAAATCTTATGATTGAGATATTGATTTTTCGAAATTATCCCTTTTTAGTGAAAAAACGTGATATTTTCGAAAATTTACTGCGTAAATTTTAAAATTGATGTCTACTCGAAAAACTAAAACCATTATTAGGAAGCTGATGGAAAATGCTACATTCTGGCCAGCCATAAAATTTTTTGGTTACGAAATCTCAGAGAAAAAGTCATTACGAGCTGTCAAGTTGAAATTCTTGTCAATTCTTAGTGTTCAAACTTTTTGTATTTTCCATGCAGTTGAGTAATTTTTCATATAGAGAGAGTGCGATTTCTAGGAAACGCAGTGATCTAAAATTTTTATATGTATGACCTACACCAGCAAAGCAACAAACAGAAATAGAAAGTTCAGAAAATATAGTTAGAACCCCGAAAAAACCTAACTTTTTAATTTTCGCCTCGACAAGAAAAATATCCATTTCACCTAATGACGTGTTTGACACAAGGTGTTATGAATTTGATCACAAATTTGTAAAGAATATGTTTGCGGCTATAGCTGTGGATGTTACAGTGGAAGCTAATTTTTTATAAGAAAATTTGAATCATTATGAAATGAAAAGTGGCCTATTGGAGAAGGGCGTAACTGAAAAAATGGTAAGGTGTATTAAAAGCGAGTAGCGACAGATTTTCTATGTTGTTGGTAAGCAAGTAAGCTGTAAGGGGACTTCAAACTCTGTGAACGATCCAATGAGAAATGAACCCATATTAAAATAAGGCCATACTTTCAATGAACCCAATTCTTTTTTCGTTATTTTTCTCTTAATTTTTTTATCTTTTTTACATATTGAAGAACTTTAAAGTAGCCCTACGGTTCTAATTAAAAAATTCGAAACTGAAGTTTAGAGGCTAGCTTTTCCATGAAAATAAAATAAAAATTGAGTATCATGAATAGCTTCTCTTAAAAATTTTCATTCTGGTCTTGCTTTACCTGAGAGCTGTCAAATACAAGTGCAGCGCGTGTTTCCGGTGAAGACAACTGCACCTTTTTTGGTATCACAGGTAATTATTTCTAAGACTGCATCCAATTGTCGGTATGTGCTGTGATGCTGTTGATTTATTTGCTGTTTTTGGAACAGCTTATACAAAGGACCATTATTTCCTTCGAACTTGACGTGTATATTGTGTTGATGAATGTTTTCATTTTCTATTTCTTTAGCAAAAGGTTCAGGTCGAAACATACAAGCTTTTCTGGAAAAATTCGATTAGCAGATAATACCTCAGAATTTTTCTTTGTAAATGCAGTGTTGTAAAGTACACCAGCGCGCAACGATCGGCAAATCTGAATTCTTGCGATATTTCGACTAGACTGACGAATCAAATTTGGCAGAACATTTTAGAAATGAGGTTAAAAAAGGTGTCGACCAAGGTGGGAACGAACTTGAGGGGGGTATCTTATATCGAGAGTCGACTGTATGACAAGCTGCCAGGCACTTCTTCAATCCTCTCAGAATGAGGGAAACATAGTAACACTTGTGATCTAATAGTGATATCTGATGCAGCTTTTTGCGTTCTATCACGTGATATTTTCATATTCAGGAAACGCCTCATAAATGTTTGAGAAAATTACGAAACCAAGTCACAGCCACCTGAATATCCGTCCAAAGGTCCTGGTTTTTTGGGGAAATTTAGTTCAAATTGTTCGCCTTGAATTTTGGGACATTTGCTTGTTGTCTTTCGAGGCCTTTCACTGGTTCTGTTGCATTTTTCCTGCTGATCATTTGGTGTATTGTACTCGCATTTCCTACAGAAAGCCGGCCAAGAAGATGCCAAACCAAGTATCCTTCAAATTCCAATACCAGGAAAACAGCTGATTTTACCTCTTCTGCTGTAATTTCTGAGCGACTTTCACCAAATTTTTTGTGCTGATTTTCCGCTCATCTGTAGCTCTGGAATTTCTCTTCACATATTGACCATGCATAGAGCAGTTATACACAGCTGCAACATGCTCTTGAGCGGCTTAAATGGAAATTTGACAGGTCAGAAAAGGTGGTTTTATGAGTTGAAGGATGGTTGTCCAAGTTTTTCATACATATTTCAACTCACCTACACTCAATCGATAGAGCAGATCCTGGCAGTAATTTTACATATTGCAGTCAAAGATGTGACCTGGAGATAAGCAGTGTCAGCCTCTTGGGTGATTGCCATTTTCCTCGAAATGGTCAAGTACTGGAAACAAGTTATTAGGTCACTTCATCACATCCGAACAACCATACTCGTATAGACAGAATGATCAGCGTGAAAAAACTGCACCAGAATACACGCATATACCGGTCGGGCGTTCTTCGTGTTAAATTAGCGACGCCCCATTCTAAAACTTTTTTTTCAAATTTTCTTTCTTTTTTTCGACGCGCAGGAGCAGGCGCACAACATTAAATAGTTGCACAGCAATTATTTTCGCGCCAAAAAAAAATTTCTGGCAGAGAGAATTTTCTAAATTTTTTTTGACCAGAAAAATTATTTTCGCCGGACCACGCGCAAACTTTTATTGCAAATTCGCGGAGCCAACACGCAATTTCTTATGTGGGGACACCAAGTTGAAAATAAAAGTTTTCAAAAAGTGGGCTGAAAAGGGAGTGTTTCAAACAGTCAAAGCAGCGACATAGTAAAGGTGGATGATCGATGATCTTATTAGGGAGTTTGTCCACTCTTTCTACATTTGACAAGAGTTCACAAGCGCCTATGCACTTTTAAAACACCAAAAAAAAACAAACTTGAAAATTATAGTTGGCAGCCGCCATTGCTAACTTTTCATTAAAATAGATTGACCATTTTTTCCTTGTACCAGCCAAACAATCACGAATAAATTGGCATACGACATACAGTTACCTAAAAGTTGACTAAATTAAGCATATCATATTTTTTTTAATTAAGTAACGTTTGTTCCTACTAAGTGCTCAACTTAATAACACTGCGCTTTTTCTTTTTGACAGCGGCTATTTAGACAGCTTTTAGGTAAGTTATATATCAAAATATAGCTAAGAGACTAAGCTTATAAGATATACATTTTTACATGCTTTTGTTAAATCATAAGTTTTGAGTAATTATTTTTCAATCTCCGAAAAGTTTGAAAAAAAAATTTGAGATTTGTTGCGTTCTCAACTAAAATATTGTGCATAGACGTTTCGCCCATATTTGGACAAATGTCCAAAATGGGCGAAACGTTTCGCCCATATTGGACATTTTGTCCAAATATGGGCGAAACGCTAATATTGCCTTGGTCCCCCCTGTTGATTTTTTTACAAATTTCATTTTGTTAATTGCGTCAAAAACCGTTCCATAACACATTTTCCCTCGCTTTTTTAGCGAAAAAAAGAGATTATATATCTATAAACCTCGTACCATTTTGTGAATTTTCCAACCATATGCTGATGTCATGTTTTGTTTTCGATTTTTGGATTTATAATTATTTGTCTGTTTTTTTGCTGAAAGGGCTATTTTTAGAGTGCCTAACAAAGTGCTACTAGAATTTTTGGGTTTTTTCAGGATTCACGATCTTCACTGAAATTAATCCATAATTTTTCAAAGTAATGGCGCACTAAATTTATTTACAACGATCATAACAATCAAACATTTAAAACGACTTCAAAATGACTGTTAGCAAATGTTATTGGAATAGATGGAAGCTCTTGTTGCTGTTTCGATTTTTGCCAACTGTTTTCTAGATCTGGCGAATACACCCTCCATCCAACACTCGAGTAGATCAGCACATTCACTTGAAAAGCTCTGGTTTGAAATACAATCTTTTTTTTTTAAAAAGCGAGGCAAAATGTGTTATGGAACGGTTTTTGACGCAATTAGACTAAATAAAATTTGTAAAAAAAATCAACAGGGGGACCAAGGCAAAATTAGCGTTTCGCCATATTTGGACAAATGTCCAAATATGGGCGAACGTTTCGCCCATATTTGGACATTTGTCCAAAATGGGCGAACGTCCCTTTACCAAAATATTAATAACAAATCCGTAGTACACTTAGAAGTTAGAAAAATAAAGGCGAGGTGAGCTGAGATATTAAATCTCTGAATTATGTATGTTCTCCGAAAATTTTGAATCAAGGAATTCCGTGTTGAGCTTCCTGGGAAATTCTTCAAAAAGCGGGGATATAAGCACCATGAATTTTCTAAGCAAAACTTTTTTATCGAAGAATAGGATACTGCGGACATATCACGGCCCCTCAAAAACTGCATTCTAGTGCATTTAAAAATAAACAAAACGCCAAGAATTTCAAAAAAGAATTTCATAAAAAATGCTTTATTTATTTTTATTTGCAGCAGAGAAAATCTGAGCAGATTGAAAAGAACGTAAATTCTCAAATTTATTACTGAAACAGCAAGACAGCAAAAACACGTAGCGTTTTCTTATAATCACAACCCCCGGCCCCGGGTACCCTAAGTTACAGATTGAAAGTTTAGCCTATTAAAAGTTTCCAAAAAAAGTCTACTGAGAAGCGCAGATCCTTACATGCTCCAAAGCCAGACAACATCAAAATTTATGTGGTAACGCAGAGGCAACAAGTAACGAAATCGAAAGTTAACGAATATATTCCACAATATGGCTGAGATTTTTCAAGAAGACTTGATTTCCGGCTCTGCATCGGTCTTGTTTTCATCCTTATGCTGGCGCTTGACCCTCGAGCTTGATCCGCTTGACATTCTCATCATCAGCGGCTTCCTCGTTCTTCTTGGCTTCGGCAGAGGAGTTATCCTTCTTAAAATGAATGCACTAGCATACGAAAGTGGGTTACTTATCCAAACATTACCGTCTGGCGGCAGGCGACTTCAAATAGGTACTGCGCTGGCGCTGGCCTTATTCCTCGTCGTCATCAGTGCTGTCGTCAGAGAGCCCGTCCATACTGATGTCCTCGCTGCTACTTTCATCATCTTCGCCGCTTTCGTCTGTGTCATCAAGGCCACCCCCATCAAGATGCTTCAAATGCGCAGCATCTCGAACACCTTCATGCGATAGTCAGGCAAGTCATCCAAGCAGTGTTGCACAGCTCCAAGTCCAGCAATTTATCCATCTTGGCGAGCGGCTTCAGCACATCGATGTCCTGAAAGTTTAAAATGGTACGGAATAAAGAAAGAGCATACCTTCAAGCTGTTGCCAGAGAGAATGATGTAAGCGAGATTGGGACACTTATCAGCCAAGACTTCCAAACCACCCGTCAACTTGTTGTCGGAAGATTGAGACACGAGAGCATTGGCAAGTTCGGCAAGCCCTCGAGAGATCCAGCCCGACTTGCACGAACGATAGAATAGCCCTAAACAAAATAATTCATCCACAGAATAGTGAAAATGCAAATTGAGAATTGCTTTTCTTTCTTTTTCCAGTTGCAGCTAATTCTGTGTGGCCTTATCTTTTCTGCCTTTCTCAGCTTTTCATTAGCCTGCTTTACTAAAGAAAAGTCTTTCAAAATATCAGGTACAACCGGATGAAACAGCTTACGATGACGAAGTTTCCACACTTCTCTTGCTTTTGCACTTGCTGCTTCTCTCTTCTGCACATCAAGTTGCTTCATCATTGACTTCTCAGACCATCGCTTGTGTGCCAGACCTTGGAATTTCCCGATTATCGGCTGTTCTTTAGCATCTTTTGCATTTTTCGAGTCTTGACCATTGCTAGACCTAAAACAGAAATCTTTTGTCTCGCATAAAAACTCGCAAATTCGCATTGTTTCCGAAGATTTATGCACTAAAGATAGCGGGACAATAAAGTCTCACGAAAAAACTATAAAAAGTCCTTAGAAGTCATTTTTCAGAAATCTCAGACCACAAGAGTGAAACAATTGGCATTTTCCCGAATAAAAGTAGGGTTTTTGCGTTTTTCATCTAACTTTTGCATTGGACACCCTAAATTTGCATTTTTGCATACTTCCTTGGTACCAAAATGTAGCAAATTTACTCCTCTATTGAGCCTCCAGTTGCGTTTCAGGAAAACTCGACATAAAATAGTGCTAGAATCTCATCGAGTCAACTAGATGAAAAAAATTTGCTTTGAAATTTTCACAGAAATCAATTATAGCTTCGAAATTTTGCATGTTTTTATGGGCAAGTGATGGCTTGTTCGAAAGCGCTGAATGTGGTGAGTTTTTTGACAATAAACTTACATGAGGTACAGCGAAAAAGTAAAACAGAAGTGCTGGATAAAAATAAACTAAAAAACAGCGGTTTTTCAAAATTTTTGATTTGGCGCCAATTTCGCTAATGCACTAGAATGCAGTTTTTGAGGGGCCGTGATATATTGTCTGAAATGTCATCAAAACGTGAGATTGACTGAATTGGAAGAACCAAACGAAATTTAAAGAAATTTTCTTTAGAAATTTTGAATCGATAATTGAAAAATTCACTATTTCGTTTGAGACAATTTTTTGTTGTAAATTCCACTTTTCATTATTACCCGATTTTTTAATTCCCCGATTCTGTCACAGATTCAGTTTTTCTTGTCACAGATTTCCTCATTTTGGTCACAATTCAGCTAAAACCAAAGGGGGATAAGAACTTTCATAATTGGGTAAAACAAATTTTTCTCACAACAGCCAAACATTTCTATGACGTTTTTTTGAATAAAGTACAATACAGCAAATCTTCGAAAAAAGTAGTTTCAACTACTTTTTCGTGTGTTTAGTGCCTGAATCGTGTAAAATTCCTTTTTTAAAGTAGGGGACGACACTTTTTGAAATTTTTAACTTAATTTTGACTTTTTGCTTCTGATGAGAAGAGAGAGAGGTGATTTAACAAAAGGATACCTGAATACTTCTAAAGACTGAAACAACCGAATTTGAACATAATTTTGTTAGCTGGAGCCTACTGCATGAAGAAAGTCTGGTATGCATCCAATTTTTATGCATCCAGAGTTACTTCGAGTGATGTGTTTTCGTCTCGGGGGGCCAGGTATCCCAAAATTTCGGGAACGTGAAATGTGAATTTTGAGGAAAATAATTTGTGGCAAAAATGCTCAAACATTAGAATCATCAAAAAAAAATTCAGGCTTTAAGTTATGAGAAACAAATTGCTACCGTATTTCCTCCAATAAGCGCCCCCCCCCCCCTATTTTTGACTAAAATTTTGGAGTTAAGGCCATTCTGATTGAACAATTTCAAAATTTTTAGGGATTGGAAAATAAGCGCCCGGGGCGCTTATTGAGGAAATACGGTATTTTAAAAGTGCTTGGTCATTATGTTATTTTAACTAAATCTGTTAAAATTGATGTAATCTTTGACAAGAAAAAAACTAATCTGTAACATTTGAAATCTGTGAGAAAAAAAGATAATTAGTGACAAAAAAAGATCGTCCATTTTGAAGTTTTCTATAAAAAATGAAAATCTAAATTGTTTTGAGACGATGAAATCGATACAACAAAATAAAAACTACCTGGGAAATAGTCAAGAGGATGGTTGTACAAGTTCTGAGAAAACTTCAAAACGTTTTTTCCATTAAGTTTTTGCAAACTGTTCAGCTATTTCTTTTTGCCTTTTCACCGCGAAGTTCATATTCCTTATCTCCTCGCCTTAAATCAATCCCGATATTTTAGCAGGGTTCAATTCTTCTATTGTAGTGCACTGAAAAACAAATTTTAGAAAAAAGTTACGGTCAAATCTTGATTTAGCGTTAAAGGATGCAACTTGGTAAGCACAGGAATCTGCGCGTGGAAACACCTAATTTGATCATGATGTTTGTAAATTTGTAAATTTGTTCGAAATACACGATATTTACTAGTCGAGGCCTACGTCGCTTAACCATGCCAGATACATTGTCAGTGTGAGTCAAGCTCAATCACTGAAAAATGTAAAAAAAGGAAAGTTCACACCCAGAGAGACTCGAACCTGCAACCTATAAGTGTGGTTCAATTTTAATTAATACGATTTCCATGCGGGACCAGATACGGAAAGGAAATACACCCCCTCCCCTTTAAAGTCAAATTTTTAAAGGCATAAGTGCCGAATCTGACTTATATAAATAGAACATAATGTTCGGAATGACTATATGAAATATACAATGTTTCAATTGAAAAAATGGAGATAAATCACCATTTCTTTGTCAAGGCAGGAATTTTGAAAATGTCAATTTTCGACTTTCTAGATGACATAATTTTGTTGCAGATAATATATAGCTGAACGTTGATGACAAAAAATTACAACGAACATTGGAAGTTTAAAAAGTTCAAAAAGGCAATATTCTGTCATGAAATTGTGACAGAATATGCAAAGCGACATACAACTTTTAGCACAATTTCCTAAAACTTTTTTTCTGCTAGACAAATGTGAGGTACTGATACAGGATTCGTGTTGAGCGTGGTCAAATTGCTTGATAAATTGTATTATGAATCTTAAAGTCACTGTCAAATTTTAAACTCCTCTCAAAACAATAAATATTTGCTCGTCAAGTTTGAATATTTATTGTCTCAAGAAGAATTGAAATTTGACAGGAATTTTGGAATTTAAAAAGCAATTTTTAAAGCAAATTGAACACGCTCAACACGAAACCGGTGTCAGTACCTAACATTTGCCTAGCAGAAATAAGGTTTCAGAAAATTTGTGACAGAAGTTGCATATCATTTTTGCATATTCTGTCACGATTTCATGATAAAATATTGCCTTTTTGGTGTCAAAATAATTGCAATATTTTACGCTTTCTTTCCGTCATCAGCATTTAGCCATATATTATCTGTACATAAAGCTTTATAATTCATCTCAATCTTCTCAATCGATACAGTGTATGTTTAATATGGTTAGAGAACGTGATTTTTTGTCGGTCATTTAAGTGTGTGATGACATCGGGGACAGTATGAGGATGATCGCTCATCGAAAAAATCTCATATTAAGGACCTTATACTACTTTTAAAAGTTAGGCAGGATTATTTTAATGCTGCGACATTTCAAGTGCGATAAGGCTCGATAAGGCTGCTACTTTAACTTTGATCTGAAGCTGTAATTTTTTCCTTTTGACTTAAAGCTACAAGTCGAATCCACAAACTCAATTGTGTAGTTACAGTCAAACCTCTATATAGCATCCCACAAGGGACCGGCCCTGCCCGGATGCAATGTAGAGGTGGACGCAATATAGAGGGTCGATTATAGGTAATTTCTTTGCAGGCCAACCAAACCAAAAAAAAAAGCGGATGCAATAAAAGAGGTGGATGCAATGTAGAGGGTTGCTATATAGAGGTTTGACTGTATTTTGCAAAATTGACAATAATTTTATTCACTTTTACTAGTCAAATGTTGTATAAAATGTTAGGTGTTGTAAAATCTCAGCGTTTTAAACGGCTACCAGACAATTTCCAATATTTTTGGAAAATGTCGCGCGACATTTTCCAATATTTTTTCGGTCGATTCGGTCGTTTCGCCCGAATTTACCAAAAAAAATATTGGAAAATGTCGGGCGACATTTTCCAAAAATATTGGAAATTGTCTGGTAGCCGTTTTAACTGGTGTACCAAAAGTTCGGAACCGACTTTTGAACTCATTATTAAAAGTGAAAAGTTTGCTAAAAGAAATTTCAAAAAGTAGGTTTTGTAGCTCTGCTCATTCTCTTTCGAATAGTTTATAAAGCTTTTTGGAATATTTCAAAATAGTCATCATTTTGGTGCAAACACTTATGAAATCATTTTAAAAAGTTGACAAGCATTTTCTCACGTTAACTGGTCAAAAGTTTAATTCAGGGCTAGACGCTTCAGCAACGTTTTAACACTGTGTCGCAGCGCAGTTCAAAAGCAACAAGACCCATTTTACAGAACAATTTTCAAAATCTGAGTGTTGAGATGCGATCATTTGGAAAAAAACATTTCTCAAAAAGACGGTGCAAAATCCGAAAATTTGAACAAAGTTGGATTTCGATCTTTTTTGAAGGAATTTATTTTCCGAAAGGTCAAATCTCAACACTCACAGTTTTAATAATAATTCTGTAAAATGGGTCTTGTTTCTCTTGAACTACGCTGCAACACAGTGTTAAACGTTGCTGAAGCGTCTAGCCCTGAATTAAACTTTTGACCAGTTAAGGTGAAGAAATGCTTGTCAACTTTTTAAAATGATTTCATAAGTGTTTGCACCAAAATGATGACTATTTTGAAATATTCCAAAAAAGCTTTATAAACTATTCGAAAGAGAATGAGCAGAGCTACAAACCTACGTTTTGAAATTTTCTTGTAGCAAACTTTGGTTGCAGTGACGAATCCCCCTACGGGACTGATCAGGTGGGGAAGATAACTTCATATTCGTGTTTCTCGACCCCCATTTCATGAGAAAGCCGCGCGTTTTTTTGGTTCTGAGAAAAAAATTTTTTTTGAACCACAGGGGGGTATCATGGTTTTTTAGTCAAAAATTAGAAAAATTTAAATTGGCGCCTTCTGAATTTTAAAGGAATAAGGGCTGTATTCAGGGCCGCAATTTGGGGGGGGTCATAGGGGTAATTACCCCCCCTTAGGGTGGCCGAAGGCCACCCTAAGGGGGGGGTATTCTCTAGAGGGAGACTGCTGTAACCAAGGTTTTGTGATTTTTTTTCACTATTTTGTAAAGTTTTCACTAAAAAACACGTAATTTGCACATATTTTATTAATAAAAAAGTTGTAGGTAGATTAATTGGAATGTGTCAAAAATATAATTATAATTCAAAGTTACAAAAAATGAATTTGTGAAAAAGTTAATTAAGAACTTATTTGCTCACTACATTAAGAAGCACACCTGAAAGGGCCTTCAGTGTTTTGAAACAAATAAAAAATGTTTTGAGAAATTCAATGGCTGATGAACGTCTAAATCATCTAGCTCTTATTTTTGTTCACAAAGACATAAGTTTGCCAGCTCAAGATATAATTAACGAATATGCTAAGTTTAACCATCCTTTATGCTTTGCTTAAATCTGTTAAAAATAAATAATTGAAAAAATCTAATAAATATTGAAAAAAATTACAAAAAAAGATAAGAAAATACACAAAAATCTCATTTTAAAAATTACCCCCCCCCCTTGACTTGAATCTATAGGGGTAATATCAAAGAAATTACCCCCCCTTGAAAAAGTTGAAGTTGCGGCCCTGGCTGTATTGGGAAGGGAATATAAAGGGGCCACTTTTATGGCAGAACATTATAAAAGTAAATATATGTATTCTTCCACTGCCTCACCATGTTTTTCAACTGCGCCGTGGCAAAAGAGACTCTATATGCATTTTATGGTCAAGAGTACTTCTCGGAATCATGTCTAAGGTAAGTGTGTGCGCGCATCTCTAACTCTCAAGCCCCCTGCGCTCCCTTCGGGGCGCAGGGGGCTTGGGGGCTTGGAGTTGAGATGCGCACACACCACATACCTTAGACACAAATCACTCGAAAGTGACTCTGGATGCATGAAAAAACATGCATACCAGAGTTTATTTATGCGGTAGGCCCAGTATTTCAAACTATGTTAAACATCTTCTTGTTAGTGGGCCTCTTCTAGATACAAACATTTACATACGTTAGTCCCCTTTGCTGTTTTTGGACGTTGCTTATAAGCGTTGTAAAAACAACAGGAGGACCAAGGCAGTTTTTCAAAAAAATCATAAGCAACTTTTTCATTTGCAAAAAATCGCTGAAACTTCCATTTACCAAAGCTTTAAAATATGATCTTTCAAAAAAGGCACCGATTTTGAAATGAAATTGAAGTTACACTAGGGTTGTACAATGGGAATATTCCGGGAATATTCCCGGGAACATTGGGAATATTCCCAGGTTCCCGTATTTTCCCTATATTGGGAATATTCCCGGGAATATTCCCAATGTTCCCGGAATATTCCGGGTTTTCTATATTTCCGGGAATTTCTACAACTCTAAGTTACACCAATTTTTTAAAATTTGAAAATACTTGTAAACTTTGAACATTTTAAATTTTATGTCTTCTTTCATGCTGTTTTTTGGTACTTTGTGAAAAAAATCACCTTATCGAAAGCTATAATGAGCAGCCTCTCCAATTCTTTTTCCCAGATGCCGGATTTGTTCATATTTGAAGTCCTCTGAAATTCGGAAAGCTTTGAAACTTGCAGCTTTTTGCTGGTCTAGAACAAATCTTCCGAGTTTGGCTGAAATTTTGTTAATGTTATATTACATAGAATTTTTTGTTAGTTTCAAAAATTATAAAATCAGCTAGATACTTTCTCGTGGTATTCGTATTTGCCCCTTCGGGGGCGCAGGGCGCTTGTGGGCCTGCAGTCGCGAAGATCACACCAACATACCTTAGACACAAATCACTCGAAAGTGACTCTGGAATCCAGAGTCTGGATGCATGAAAAAGCATGCATACCAGAGTTATTTATGCGGTAGGTCCCAGTATTCAAAACTATGTTCAACATTTTCTTGTTAGTGGCCCTCTATGATTAGTGGCCTCCTTTTATCCCCTTCCCTCCCTATATTACAGTAGCTTTTTTAAGGAGGGGTATATATCAGTAGCGTCAAAACATCTTTTTGGTCTGACTCAAGACTGGTGTCATAGTTTTTCGCTATAGAAAAATTTTGCTTCAACATTCTGATAGGTCTCGCATGAAAAATTTCAAAATAATTTCCACAGCTAACTTACCGCATTTACTGTATTAACTCTCCCACCCTCTAATAACTCCCCACCCTCTTATAAGTCCCACCCTACGGACCTTATATCTCAGCCTAGAGCGAACATTTCGCAAATCTGTTTTTTGCGTTTTCTTAGTTGCTGCGAGTTTACCTGATTACACATTTCAGATTTCGGTTGAGCACCCAAAAATCTCAAAATCGACCTCAAAATTTTTCGATTTTTTAGAGGTTGAAACATAACTCCCATGGGGAATTAATACAGTAAATACGGTACTTAATACATCTCAAATTCTAAATTTGTCTTATGAAAATTCAGTTCCGAAATCCATCAAACGACTTCAACTTATTATAAATTTAAATCTTTGAACCAACGCGATGCCAAAAAACGATTTTCGCAGAAATTACTTTACAGTACGCTATAATCAACGGCAAACTTATGGTTTGGCCGCCCCTACCCCAACAAAAGCTACAATATTCAACTGTCATTTACGCCCCCCCCCCCCATAATTTTTAAGGTACCCGAAAACCATACTTGTTTTTTTTAAATGCTGAAATTATTACGTGTTGTCTCTGAGCCTAATGCCTACGGCCCGAAGCCTGAGCCTGAAGGCTAAGCCTAATTCCTGAGCCTGAAAATTATTGGGGGGGGCAGGTATATTACAGGAGGGCTTTTTTTGGTTGGGTTATAATACAGTAGCGCCAAAAATCTTCATATAAAAAAGCTTGTCGAGTAAAAATTTGTCTGTCTCACCTGCATCATTTGCGTTGTTTCCAGAAACGCTTTCTTGATGTTTGTGAGAACTGTGTTTTGAAGATCAGTAGCGTGACGCGTTCTGTCTTTCAATTTAAATATTTCTAGAAATATACTAGCTGAAAAGAGGTTGACTTGCTCTTGGCGATAATCTTGTGTGAACATCTTCATTAATTTGTTCACACTTGTGTCAAACTCCATGTAATCATGGAGCGTTTGTGCTTCAGATCTGCCTTCCTCATTTTCAAATATAAATTAAAAATGCTCTCAATGTTACGAAAGTGCTCAACATATTCTTTAGTTCTTCCTGTTGGATTAGTTTGCAAGGTGCTAGCCATTCGAGTAACCATTCTACTATTTTTAAAATAATATTCTCTGTATCCTTTGGTAGTCACAAGAGTTTCGAACTCCTGTCTTTCCTTGATGTTAGTAATGATTTCGTCTAGTGTTGAAAAATCCCATGCTTTCTCATTCTAAAAAACAAAATTAGAGAACTAAAAGGAAAGAATTAAACTTTTCAAATTCAAAATGGATAAATTAAGTTAAGTCATAATTATACAGGATCTTTTTGTTTAAATGTTTACTAATCATCCAATTTTTTTGCGAGGAGCAAGCTGGGAGCGGGGGGAGGGGGTGTTTGGGGGTCTTTTGCCACCCATCTGATGTCAAAGTAATGATATTGAAACTCATATAGTTCGATAAATCGTGACCCATCTTAGCTGTCATGCTGGAAACTATCTCATCCGTAAGTTTTTTTCGAATGTGTGGGGGTGACCAATTTTTTTGCGGGGAGGGAGGAGCGGGGATGAGGTATAAGGAAAATTAGTCTAAGAGCGAGGGGGAGAGAAGGATGCCAACTCTAGTTAACATGACAAAAGCCAAGCAGTACAGCTTAGGGCGAAAAATTCGCCCATCTTCATACATTTTTGTCAAAGGCTTCTGCGCCACGAGTGAAATACTAAAAAATTTCGAATTTTTTTAGCCAACAATTTTATAATAACTTAAGTCGCACATTTTTTCAGACACAGACAGTTTCTGTGAAAAATGAAGAGAAAAAATATTCACAGCAACACTGACAATCTTGAAATGGCACGAAAAAAGAAAAAAGAAAAAGGTGATAATTTAATCAAGCAGAAAACGGCCGAGTTTTTTGCCCCACCCTGTACATTGGTTCCTTTAGATGCAGAATTTTACGTACAGTCGCAGAATTCGAGAGATTACTTTACTTTTCAAAATACAGTCGAACTCCGATATAAGGCCACCCCGATATAAGGCCACCCCCGCTATAAAGCCACCTCGAGACCAATTGGCCAGCAAGAAAGAAATTAGTCAAAGTTCACCCCCGATATAAAGCCACCCCGATATAAGGCCACCTTCGGCCGGTCCCCAGGGGTGGCCTTATATCGGAGTTCGACTGTATCAGTTAACTATAGACTAATTAACTTTAGACTAGTGAACCATGTATCAGTTAACTATGGACTAATTAACTTTAGAGTAGTGAACCATGTATCAGTTAACTGTAGACTAATTAACTTTAGACTAGTTAACCGTATATCAGTCAACTATAGACTAATTAACTTTAGACTAGTTAACCGTATATCAGTCAACTATAGACTAATTAACTTTAGACTAGTTAACCGTATATCAGTCAAATATAGACTAATTAACTTTAGACTAGTTAACCATATATCAGTTAACTATAGACTAATTAACTTTAGACTAGTTAACGTATATCAGTTAACTATAGACTAATTAACTTTAGACTAGTTAACCGTATATCAGTCAACTATAGACTAATTAACTTTAGACTAGTTAACCATATATCAGTTAACTATAGACTAATTAGTCTATAGTTGACTGATATATGGTTCACTAGTCTAAAGTTAATTAGTCTATAGTTGACTGATTATATGGTTCACTAGTCTAAAGTTAATTAGTCTATAGTTGACTGATATATGGTTCACTAGTCTAAAGTTAATTAGTCTATAGTTTGACTGATATATGGTTCACTAGTCTAAAGTTAATTAGTCTATAGTTAACTGGTATATGGTTCACTAGTCTAAGTTAATTAGTCTATAGTTGACTGATATATGGTTCACTGGCCTAAAGTTAATCAGTCTATAGTTAACTGGTATTATGGTTCACTAGTCTAAAGTTAATTAGTCTATAGTTGACTGATATATGGTTCACTAGTCTAAAGTTAATTAGTCTATAGTTAACTGGTATATGGTTCACTAGTCTAAAGTTAATTAGTCTATAGTTGACTGATATATGGTTCACTAGTCTAAAGTTAATTAGTCTATAGTTGACTGATATATGGTTCACTAGTCTAAAGTTAATTAGTCTATAGTTAACTGGTATATGGTTCACTAGTCTAAAGTTAATTAGTCTATAGTTGACTGATATATGGTTCACTAGTCTAAAGTTAATTAGTCTATAGTTAACTGGTATATGGTTCACTAGTCTAAAGTTAATTAGTCTATAGTTGACTGATATATGGTTCACTAGTCTAAAGTTAATTAGTCTATAGTTGACTGATATATGGTTCACTAGTCTAAAGTTAATTAGTCTATAGTTGACTGATATATGGTTCACTAGTCTAAAGTTAATTAGTCTATAGTTAACTGGTATATGGTTCACTAGTCTAAAGTTAATTAGTCTATAGTTGACTGATATATGGTTCACTAGTCTAAAGTTAATTAGTCTATAGTTAACTGGTATATGGTTCACTAGTCTAAAGTTAATTAGTCTATAGTTGACTGATATATGTTCACTAGTCTAAAGTTAATTAGTCTATAGTTGACTGATATATGGTTCACTAGTCTAAAGTTAATTAGTCTATAGTTAACTGGTATATGTTCACTAGTCTAAAAGTTAATTAGTCTATAGTTAACTGGTATATGGTTCACTAGTCTAAAGTTAATTAGTCTATAGTTGACTGATATATGGTTCACTAGTCTAAAGTTAATTAGTCTATAGTTGACTGATATATGGTTCACTAGTCTAAAGTTATTAGTCTATAGTTAACTGGTATATGGTTCACTAGTCTAAAGTTAATTAGTCTATAGTTGACTGATATGGTTCACTGGTCTAAAGTTAATTAGTCTATAGTTAACTGGTATATGGTTCACTAGTCTAAAGTTAATTAGTCTATAGTTGATGATATATGGTTCACTAGTCTAAAGTTAATTAGTCTATAGTTGACTGATATATGGTTCACTAGTCTAAAGTTAATTAGTCTATAGTTGACTGATATATGGTTCACTAGTCTAAAGTTAATTAGTCTATAGTTAACTGGTATATGGTTCACTAGTCTAAAGTTAATTAGTCTATAGTTGACTGATATATGGTTCACTAGTCTAAGTTAATTAGTCTATAGTTGACTGATATATGGTTCACTAGTCTAAAGTTAATTAGTCTATAGTTAACTGGTATATGGTTCACTATTCTAAAGTTAATTAGTCTATAGTTGACTGATATATGGTTCACTAGTCTAAAGTTAATTAGTCTATAGTTGACTGATATATGGTTCACTAGTCTAAAGTTAATTAGTCTATAGTTAACTGGTATATGGTTCACTAGTCTAAAGTTAATTAGTCTATAGTTGACTGATATATGGTTCACTAGTCTAAAGTTAATTAGTCTATAGTTGACTGATATATGGTTCACTAGTCTAAAGTTAATTAGTCTATAGTTGACTGATACCGTATTTACTCTAATAGTAGCCCCCCCCTGATTCAAAAATCGTGTTTTTGGCGTTGTGTTTTTGACCCACTTTTCAAAAACTTTCTCAGGCAAGTTATACCTCATTTTGTAGCTCATCTCACTGGCTACAAAATGAGTGGTAATTTGCATGAAACAGTCTTCAAAAAGTGGGTCGAAAACGCTATGCACAAACACGATTTTGAACGAGGGGGGGGGCTACTATTAGAGTAAATACGGTATATGGTTCACTAGTCTAAAGTTAATTAGTCTATAGTTAACTGGTATCACTAGTCTAAAGTTAATTAGTCTATAGTTGACTGATATATGGTTCACTGGTCTAAAGTTAATTAGTCTATAGTTAACTGGTATATGGTTCACTAGTCTAAAGTTAATTAGTCTATAGTTGACTGATATATGGTTCACTAGTCTAAAGTTAATTAGTCTATAGTTGACTGATATATGGTTCACTAGTCTAAAGTTAATTAGTCTATAGTTGACTGATATATGGTTCACTAGTCTAAAGTAATTAGTCTATAGTTGACTGATATATGGTTCACTAGTCTAAAGTTAATTAGTCTATAGTTGACTGATATATGGTTCACTAGTCTAAAGTTAATTAGTCTATAGTTGACTGATACCGTATTTACTCTAATAGTAGCCCCCCCCCTGATTCAAAATCGTGTTTTTGGCGTTGTGTGTTTTGACCCACTTTTCAAAAACTTTTCTCAGGCAAGTTATACCTCATTTGTAGCTCATCTCACTGGCTACAAAATGAGTGGTAATTTGCATGAAACAGTCTTCAAAAAGTGGGTCGAAAACGCTATGCCACAAACACGATTTTGAACGAGGGGGGGGCTACTATTAGAGTAAATACGGTATATGGTTCACTAGTCTAAAGTTAATTAGTCTATAGTTAACTGGTATATGGTTCACTAGTTTAAAGTTAATTAGTCTATAGTTGACTGATATATGGTTCACTAGTCTAAAGTTAATTAGTCTATAGTTAACTGGTATATGGTTCACTAGTCTAAAGTTAATTAGTCTATAGTTAACTGATACATGGTTCACTACTCTAAAGTTGGTTAGTCTATAGTTAACTGGTATATGGTTCACTAGTCTAAAGTTAATTAGTCTATAGTTAACTGGTATATGGTTCACTAGTCTAAAGTTAATTAGTCTATAGTTAACTGGTATATGGTTCACTAGTCTAAAGTTAATTAGTCTATAGTTGACTGATACATGGTTCACTAGTCTAAAGTTAATTAGTCTATAGTTAACTGATACAGTCGAACTCCGATATAAGGCCACCCTGGGGACCGCCGAAGTGGCCTTATATCGGGGTGGCTTTATATCGGGGGTGAACTTTGACTAATTTCTTTCTTTGCTGGCCAAAAATTGGTCTCGAAGTGGCCTTATAGCGGGTGGCCTTATATCGGAGTTCGACTGTATATGGTTCACTACTCTGAAGTTAATTAGTCTATAGTTAACTGGTATGTGGTTCACTAGTCTAAAGTTAATTAGTCTATAGTTAACTGATACAGTCGAACTCCGATATAAGGCCACCCCTGGGGACCGGCCGAAGGTGGCCTTATATCGGGGTGGCTTTATATCGGGGGTGAACTTTGACTAATTTCTTTCTTTGCTGGCCAAAAAATTGGTCTCGAGGTTGCCTTATAGCGGGTTGGCCTTATATCGGAGATCGACTGTAGTACTATTGAGGAGCGAAAAACTTTCATTTTTATTTTCGCTTTTAATTTTCAAAATTTCAATTGTGCCGTTGAAATTTTTCATTTTCAAATTTAAATTTTCATGAACAATTGAAAATTTTTAATACTAGAATGGTCAAACGGCCACTTTGTGCAGTTGGACTCAGTTATGGACGCTGGTTCCGAATATGGTCGCGGAGTTAGCTAAATCTATTTTTTGAGCGGGTAACACCAATTGAATTTAGATCCCTAAAATCAGCAGCAGAAAATTTGTTTTAATTAGTTTGTGAGATGTTTTTAACAGTGAGGATTGCTAGACATCTTGTTTAAAAGCTGAAATCATCAGCTTTCTAACGACAAATTGTTTTGAAATTTACCATAATTGAATTCAAGATTTTTGGCCCAAATAAACATTTGTGTCATTTTTTCAAAAACCATTTTTTCAAAACTTAGTACCCTAAATGTGCAAAATTTTTCAAATTTTCACACCGGATTTGTGTTCAGCATGGTGGATTTGCTTATAAAACTGTCTTCAAACCTTATAATTTGACTCACTGTCGAATTCCAAATCCGCTCAAGACAACAAACATTTACTTTAAACTTTGAAAATATTCGAACTTATTGTCTAATTATACTAGGGTTGGTTGATTGGTAATTACCCGGGTAATTACCCGGAAAATACTTTTCCGGCCTTATTTCTCGGTAATTACTTGGGTAATTACCGAAATCACCGGGCAATTACCCGGAGAATTACCCAACCCTAAATTATACATACTTTTTAGATAGTATTATTTCTACATCTATCCTGTTGACACCTTCCACTACTATTCCAGACAACAACTAGAGCTAGTCTCTGTCACTTGTCGTCTTATCAACACTTTAGTAAATCGTCATTTTCGCCACGGCCCATACCGCCGCTTCTTTACCCATGAACTCAATATTTGCATTGATGACAATGGAATGGCACTTCTTCAGCTTTATATATTTATATGCTCCCCTTCAAATTTAGACTCGTTTCAGTATTCTACTCCCTTAGAATACACTCTATATTTCGACCAGCAAGGCGTCAATGGTCGACAGCTATAACTACTTTATGTGTGCATCAAATGCTTCCTTTCTAAGCGTCAAGTCTTTGCGCATAGCTGTCACAAATATTATACTTGGCAAAGTGGCTTGCTCAGCCGAAAGCATTGCTCAACTAGAGTTGATTGGTCATGTGTGGTTCGACCAACAACTCAATATACAACAAGCGCAATATTCTACAAGTATTTCTCAATATTTATTGGAGCCTTTTTAAGAAGCAGATTTTTTTTTCAATGCTGGAAATTATGTCTTGGTAAGCAAATATTTAAATTTTGTCTTATCAATAGCTAGGGGTGATTTGTTTGTGCTATTTTTGATTTCTAAAAGTTTCGAAGATTTACATGTCAATCTAGAAATTCTTGCTTGTTCCGGATTATTTTCCGAATTTATTAATAGTGTTTAAACGTCTTTTTATATATTAAATACGACAGAAAATTTGTTTTTCATACCTTTCTGCAAACGAAATGGATGAGTCACTTTTGAGTGATTTGTGTCTAAGGCACGGTTTGCGTGAGGACAAATTTCGGGCGTGAGGATGAGTGAGGATGAAGACGACGTGAGCTCATGAAATATGAGGTTGCGTGAGAATTTCAAAAAGCTCTCCTCACGTGAGGTGAGCTCGGTCCTCATGAGGATGAGCTCACGATGTAGTGAGCTCATGCAAACCGTGGTCTAAGGTATGTGGGTGTGCACATCTCAACACTAAGCAACCAAGCCCCCGCACCGCGTTCGGGAGTAGGGGGTTTCGCTCACCTCAGACATGATTCCGAGCAAGACTCTTTATAGAAAATGCATAAAGAGGCTGTTTTCGCCCAGCTTCAGGATCAATGAATACCTAAAGGGGGGGGGGGGGGGGGCGCTTCTACGGCTGCTTTTTGACATTGACTGCTTCTTCATTTCACATACATTTTTTTACATTTTTTTTTTCACATTCAAATGTTTTTACACCGTTTTGTAGCTGAGATTCTCTTCTGATTAAAAAAATTTTTCGAGAAAATCAAAACAAACTCACACTAAAACCGTGGTTTTTTAGCTAGGTGTCTTTAGTGGAGTTTCGCCTTATATTTGGTGTGATTTTCTCGAAAATTTTCTTAATTAGGCTGTTTGACCACTTTATCAAAAGAGGAGAATCTCAGCTACAAAACGGTGTACACTACCTTGTTCCCCCACGGCAAAAAGTCGGTCCTAGTGCAGAAGCGGTTGCCAAAATTTGCCTTGGTCCCCCCTGTTGTTTTTTGCGAAATATGCCTTGGTCCCCCCTGTTCATGATAGTTATATTAATATAGTGATTGTAGTGATCATGGTGATTATGGTTAACACCTTACCATGATCACCTTCAAAACAACAGGGGGGACCAAGGCATATTTCGCAAAAAACAACAGGAGGGACCAAGGCTAATTTTGGCAACCGCTTCTGCACTAGGGCCAGGCAAGCTAAAAGTCTTATTTTGGTCAAAAATATTTTTTCATATCCCTTTTTATGCAAAAAAGTGTCAAAAACCTGTCCTATCATTTCCAGTATATAACAATCACTTGGAAGATGTTGAAATACTATTCTGAAGTCAGTGAAAAATCTGACCCTTAACCTAATAAGTACGGGAGGCGTTAATTAAAAAAAATATGGTATCAAAAGCATACCTGCACGCAGCGCCGGCGCGCCGCCGGGTGAAATAGGGCAAAGTGGAGCGCCGACGCTAGCGCCGGCGGTGTAAATGAAAAAGCGCCGGCGCTTTTTTTATTTTTGGCGAGCGTGCAAATATGATCAAAAGTCTAAATTTCATAAGCAAATTTTATATTTCACTGTTTATGTAGACTTTTTTTCGTACTATGTTTCGGCCATGGATCTCAGCTTTGAGACAATTTATCAAACTTGTCTGAGATATTTAAAAAGTGTAGAAACTGACGAGTTATAATAAAAATACAGCTAATTCTTTCAAACCTCCGAAGTCTTTTATTTTTCACACTTCTTAGTTCTCTCGTTTCGGAAATGATTGAGGCAAGTTTGATGACTCATTAGAAAGTTGAGATCCACAAGTACAAGATAGTTGAAATTGAACAAAAAGTACATTACAAGTCTCAATAAAAATCGCAATATAAGATTTGCTTTAGACTCTTTTAGACTTTTGATAAGACTTTGAGATTTAGACTTTTGATATTGCATTTCAGTTACAACTTTTTTCGCTGGTCGTTTTTCTAAAGATTGAAACCGAAAGCGGAAAACAATGAGAAGATACCTGAGGCTCAGACTATTTGGTAATAGATTTCAGTCACACTCTCGTGATGTGTCGATTGACATATAAATGATACAAAATATTCAAAAATAAAAAATAAACAAAGAATAGTAGGATAATAATGAAAATAGATAATTAAAATTCGCCAACACTCCACGACCGCCTTCCCTTCGCCCGATTCTCTCCCAACTAAAGTTCATGGTCTATTCAAACTAGGATTGAAAATAAGAAAAGAACTAAATTGATAAACAATTAAATAAACTAGCATTGTTGATGAAGAAAATGACGTTTATGTGCCTGATTTTGAGGATTCATTCTTTTAGAAACCCTGAATCTTTGCTTTTTGAAATTTAGTCAAAATTTTTGTTTTTTCGTTTTAAAGGACAACAAGCAATAGATAAAATCGCCCTCTTCCTCCTAAAAGGGTCAAAATGTCCATTTTTGCCAAAAAGTTCTTTTAAAAAAAATTGAGATCGAAATGCTGATTAACTGAAAAAAATTGTTATTTGAAAAATGGCACAAAATGAAAAATGACTTGGCAATGACACTTTTTCAAAATGACATCTCAAGTCATTTTCATATGAGTTCATATGACCAATTCAAAAGGTGCAAAAACTTGGCCAACTCGTTATAGATATTATAAATACTTCATCTGCAGTATTACCGTATATTTCTTTAGTCAGTCATCTGAGTGTCGGAAAAGACTTATTTTGCTTTAGGAAATCTAGAGGAAAATATTTTCCCCAAGGACAATCTTTACAATTTACACTCTCTTGAATGGTGTTATGGACCTATCGGAATAGCTCAGGTACAAGCATTGTCGACATTGTGGAAGAAAAGGCCCGATTTTTACAAAGCAAAATCGTTTTTGTTGTAAGGTTTACAAACTACATGTTTGTGTTTGGCATCAGTGTCCGAAAACTTGCGAGCCCAGAAAGTGACAAGGATCATTTCAACTTTATGCTTGATTTATTAAAACAGGTTTATTTTTCTCTAACTTTAACTTAGAACCAACTGGTTTAACCAATTTCTCCAAGTTTTTTTCTAAACTAATGACCAACGTGTAGCCCATCTCAGCTTTCTAACAAGCTATTAATTGACTGAATATAGTTTCAAAAAGTTGGAGAGAACGGTTTTTGAATGGACTGCATTTTGAAAAAATTTGATTCATTAGAAGACTTTTTTCTCCAACTTTTTAAAACTTCATTCAGTCAGTTAATAGCCTGTTAGAAGCTGAGATTCTGGGCTACACGTTGGTCAAAAATGTTTAAAAAATGATAGGAAATTTCCGGCAGGAAAAGTGCCCTTTCCAACAGAAATAGCGCCTTTTCAGGGTCGAAAAGTATTTCATTCGTATGGAAATCGTTTCAATTCAAAAACAAACACATTTTTAGGTTGCTGGTTCAAATTCCTCTGCCCTCACGCTTTATTTTTTATATTTTTTCGATGATTGAGTTAAACACCATGTGTTCTAAGGCTTAAAATTATCCATTCATTGAATGAAGTCATTTCTAGGTTATCATTAACCTAACCTTGTTATCATTAACAGCCTTGATCTTACGATTTAATATATACCACCTTTAAAATAAATAATTCTTACCTACGTTTGGGCTCTAACTTAGCTCAACTAGTCGTGCATCTCTGCGCTTAAGTCTTCGTTGTGCTCCCAAGAGCCTTAGGATAATTTCGATAACAAACTTGAAAATAAATTGCTAAAAAAATAGTGTGAGGCCAGAGGGATTTCAACCAGCAACCTTCAAATGTGTTTAAATTAAAAAAAAAAGTTTATATGCGAGACCAGATACGGGCAATAGATGTACCCTCCCTTTAAGAAGCATGCTCGTCGCTGATGGAATTATATTGAAAGGCAGGTACCAGATCAATTTAAAAGAGAATTAATTCAACGAAATTTTGAAAAAGTCGAGGAAAAATTATACCTTCAGTGTGAATCGAACAGACGACCAACCGCCGCTATCCACCAGGCCACCGATGTTATTAAAAGGATGAAGCATTTTTGATTACTTATTGCCAGCACGATACTCAACTGAAATTTATTCTGAAATAATTCCCGTTTGAATTGACCTGGTACCTGTCTTTCAAAAAAATTCCATCGGCGGCCAGCATGCCCTTTAAACTTTTAATCATTTTTGAGCAAAAAATGGCCGAATTACACTATTTGGCCTGTGCAAATCAGAGTTTTGCGGTCTAAGTATTTCATATGCGCCGAAAGGATAGAAACAGCAGAAAAATGGGAAGGCCATTTTTCGAGAAACAAAATTCTGAAAAAAAAACTTTCGATTGTTTTGGCCCCTCTGTGGTTTTTGGTCATTTTTGACTTAAACACTTATGTTGAACTTAAAAAGATGGAATTCAAACATGGTTTTGTTAACTGCTCCTTACCTCATGACGAAAGTACGGTATGCTGATTTTTTATGCATCCAGAGTAACTTTCGAGTGATTTGTGTCTAAGGTATGTTAGTGTGTGGCAATCGGAGAAAAGCCCCAAAAAGTGCTTTCGTCGCTTTTTAAAAGTTCTCAAAAAGGACTAAAGAACCAACTTTCAGCAGCTTTTGGCCACTCTGGGTTGGGATTCTGAGCAATCCAAGTTTTTGTCTCACCATGAAATTTTAATTTTCGCAAAATTTCAAAATCTACGCGCAAAAAATTTTCTGCCGTGCGAAAAAGGAGTATTCTATTAGCGAAAAAATATTATCTATTCAAAGATATCTTATTTTCCTTTGTTTCAGTGTAACAATGCATAAATATTATACTTCATAAAAATACACTATTAATATCATTATTAATAATTTTTTGTAAACTTTTCAGCAAAAAAATTATAAGTGCTGTGGTTAGTACCGGCGCTAATGCCATTTTTCAATAGAGTTCTACGCCGGAACAGCACAGAACACTATCAAAACTTATCTATATTGATTAGAAATTTTCGAGCATGACCGGCTCAACCAAAACAATTCATTGACCGGGACTTTACAAACCCAATTCTCAGCACAATTGCAAAAATGTCCTTGAAAGCCAACAAAATTACAACATAAATCTAAAACGTCAATTGTTTACCCACAGACAAACAAAACATTTTTGATACTTTATAGGAAATTGACTAATACAAGTTTTATTCTGAATTTGAATATATTTTCATGACTCACCCTGTATACCTTCAAATTTTTAGAAAAAATACGGGTTTTATTATATCAATTGCACCAATTAATGGGAAACGAACATTATTGGTTATTTTTGCCATTCAATCGTGTCGAGTGTATGACAGCGTGTAAAGACCGACCGAAGCTGTTTTTTCAATACTTAAAAAAACGACAAAAGCGCCTTTTTGGGCTTTTGTCCAGTTGCCGGGTGTGCGCATCTTAACTCCAAGACCCTTCTGTAATGCTTTGGATAGGCATCAAGGTTTTATTAGCACAACACAGAATACACATACACAATCCTAAACCCCTTCTTTAGCCCCTGTTAATCTCCCTTGTGCGAAGGTTTGTCTCCTTTTATAGTGCATGGAGAGCCAGCTGGGCAGCATCCATCACACTGCATCTCAAGACTGGTTTGTTATCTCTCCAGAGCTCTAGCCGGATGTCCCTCCATGGAGTTCCACTCCATGACACCTTCTATGCATCTGGAGTCACTTTCTAGTGATTTTTGTCTAAGGTATGTGAGCGTTTGCATCTCAATCCCAAGTCCGAAAGCACGCTGAGCCCTGGAAGGGAGCGCATGGGGCTAGAGAGTTAGACAGACCTTAAACAGGACTCCGAGCAAGATTCATGATAAAAAATGCTTAAAGAAGCTCTTTCTGCTAAGCTCCAGTGACCGAAACGGGTAAAATATTAGAAAATGACCAAAATGCATAGGGAGACTAAGGCAGTCGACTTTTTTGAAAAATGGCCTTTCCACACTTTTTTTTGAAAAATGACCTTCCACACTTTTTTGAACAAAGTTTTTCTGCTGCTAAAAGACTTTTTCTTGATGCAAAAATTTTTTTTGCCGGAAATCGGCTTTTTGGAGCAAAAGAAGCCGATTTGCAGCAAGAAATAGTCTTTTACAACAACAAAAGTCTTTAAATTTTTGTTGGAATTTTTTTTGTCCAAGGGCGGTAAATTCACTCGATGTAAATGTCGATGTAAATAGTTTGGAAAATTTGAATCACTCTGCATATAGTTTTTATTATTTCATACTGCTATGCTTCCTTGTACGACAATACTAAATTGGAAAAAGCATTTTTAGAGTAAAAAGAGAAATTTGCAAATTCTCATTGTCATCGACAAGTACGGTTCTTAAAAAGTAGTTGCAAAATAATTAAATAAATTTCAGAGGTTTTCCACAGCTTCAAAAGTCAATCCTTTTCAAGTGTTCATCTGTACTGAGTGAATTATTTAGAATTCAAACAGGAAAATAAGCTCACAAATGAAGTTTTGCAACTTGTTGAAATAACAGATAAGTTAAGAAAAAGTTTGCATTTGAATTGTGCTCCTTGGAATTTCCCAGAACGTCCTTTTGCATGCGACTGTTCTAGTAAATACCTTTTGCAAAGATTTGAGAATGATGTTTAACTTTAATCGTCACTTTTTCAAATATTTATTTCTTTTTAAAGGACCATACTTGTTGATGCAAATAAGAATTTGACAAATTCAAATGAGCGCGGGACACTTCTCTTTCGTCTCTCACTCTACTCTTTGGAGTCATTGCGAGTGGCTCAAAAGAGTAAAATTAAAAAAAAAAACGAAAGAGAAGTGTCCCGCGCGCATTTGAATTTGCCAAATTTTCATTTGCATCAACAGGTATGGTCCTTTGAAGTATCTTCATGAAAACTAACTGCGGTTATCAAAAAATTGAAATTTTGCGTTGATCATCCCTACGCACTGTTTTTTAAAACACACGGTAATTTATTTATGAAAGTAGTATCTTTTGAAAAATAAAAGCTTTTGATATCTATACAACTACAGTTTTTTCAACAAACAGAACATTTTATTTGTGCTTTCAGAAAGCGCTCATTCAGTAGCGTGGCCAGGTGAGCAATGGCCCCCGTCATATTTTGTTCCTTTTTGTTTCCCCTCTCACCGTTAGGATGGAATTTTCTCTTATGTTTAGCCAAAATCAAACAAAAATTTTTTCACGGCACCGTCGAGCTTTCACAAAATCACAATTTTTCGAATTTCTATCAAAATTTTTCTCAGTTTGAATAGAGAAAAATGTGCTTATTCTATTTGTGCCGAAATTAACTAAGCAATAAATTTTATTTTAGCACAAAAGGCATTATCTTAAATTTCTCCTTTCATAATTGCATCCCTAATACTTCCTTGGCGCTTGCTGGCAAATATAGTACTGATTTTTTTAGAGTTTCTAAATTTTTGACCTTACTGGTGCTTGTGTCAGACTTTTTTCAAAGCGGTGTAGTTAAAATGGCGTGAAAATGGTGATGCAACAAACCCCTACCGTAACAGCCCCCGTAAAATTTCCGGCTACGCCTCTCCAGCTATTTGGAGGTTCAGTGTGCAAAGTTTTCGTACGATTCCAAATATTGAAATTAGATGTTTCAAAATATCACTTACGGAGCATAACCAAGCGACAAGCAACAGCAGAAAAAAGGGTTGCTTTAAAACCATCAGTGAGGGAAATTGATAATTTGAAAAATATAGAAGATAGAGCCAATGTCGAATTAACTGAAAATTCTGCATTAATTTCGAACATAATTTTCAAAATAATTAAACGAAATAGTATTAAATTGCTTCGAAATTGTGTCGAAATTTCTATTTCCAGAGCTGATGAAAATTAAAATTGAAGTTGAAAGTAAAAGTTAATGTCATAGTCAATCAAACAACATGTAAGATGTCATATGTGGGATCGCAGGCAGGGGTGAGATTTTGATCTTATTTTCTCTTAAAAATTCTATTCAAGATACATAAAGTCAAATATTCTAATTGAGAATCCTTTAAACATAAGATCCTATCTATGACTATTTCCAAATTCTGATGTGAATATTTCTTTTGCTGTATTTGTTGTTCTGTATGCTGGTTTCTTTTAAAGGAGGACACACTTTAGGGGGAGGGGGGTGGTGAATTTTGACTAGAAAATGGAATTTTGTAACCTTAAGTTAATTTAATTTTTATTTTTAACACCTATTACTTTTACAGCGATCAAAATAACATAAATCCACCCGAAAAAAAACACACCAGATAGAAATTTCGAAATAAAAAAAATTCGAAAAAATTTGCCCTGGTTCAATTCAGAAAGGTGCTGGTACTTTTCGGAACTGTTTCAGAACTCAAGTTTTTATCGGTGTTTTAGTGATTATAGTCATATACAAGCCTATACTCAAAATGACGCCAGCAAGCAGGGCTACATTTCAAGTATAAGGTTATATATGACTGTGCATAAAAATTTGCGAAAAAACACAATTTCCTAAAAAGCTTCGAAAAATTCCCGTAAGCCTGGACTTTTTTTACGAATTTTTTGTTTTTTTCGCAATTGTTCAGGCAAAGTCATATACAAGCTTATACTTAAAATGTAGCCCTGCTTTTTGGCGTCATTTTGAGTATAGACTTGTATGTAACTATGTTCATTAGAACACCGATAAAAACGTGAGTTTTGAGTTCACGGTAATTCGATTGCTGTGAAAAATTAGTTGTTAAAAATAAAAATTAAATTAACTTAAGGTCGCAAAATCCCATTTTCTAGTCAAAATAACCCCTCTCACCCTAAAGTTTGTCCTCCTTTAAAATTGGCAAATGAAAATTACTTTTCGGCAAAATCTCTATATAGTATTTGAACTGGTGTCCGTCCTAATTTTTTAATTCCAAAAGCTCATAACTTTTTGTCATTTGGTCATTTTCAGCACAGTTTTATTCTGCAATGCGCTTATGTTTCCTATTTTGAATGAGTATAAACATTCTATAAAATTTAAAGTTCAATCTCGAGATCTCGCGCATAATATGAAGATGATTGTGAAATTTTTTAGCGAAAATAGCCCGATGCTCGAAAATTTTTTCTTCAAATAATATAATTGACATGTTTTCATAACTTGGCGCATGAAAGGCGCTATTTCTTCCTGTGCCAAATAACGAAAATGCTCAACTTGAAAAATGCCTCATGGAATATTTCCAAACCAGATTTATCCTATTACGGCTCCTTCCCGACGTACCCTGAAGCTTCCAATAGATCGACATGCTCCAGTAGAACGACAGTGGTAGAGGCTAAAATTAGAAGAGTAAACTGGTTTTTATTGCATTTTTGACGTAGAGTTAAAAAAATTTTAGGGGTTGAAAAATAGAACGACATGTCGTATGTAAGGTGTCACTTTACCGAGTGTGATTCTATTAGAAGCTTCACGGTAAGTGTAATCATTTTTTTAAAAATTATAGGGTTGGACGTACGTAAGTGAAAAAGCACCTCAAATTGTAAATACAGTTGTACCTTGATAAACTGACACCCCTCGGAAACTCTTAAGGTGTGCATTTATCGGCGGCGTCCGTTTATCGAAGGTACCGGGTTTTTGATTCGGATTTTTACGCTTAGAGACCTGTGAAATATTTTGACCGTATCAATCACTTAACTCCGAAATTTCGACTCTTGAACAAAAAAAACGACGATTTGCTCACTAAAACCCAAGAACTAAAAGTAAAAAATCTCAAAACCAATATCCAAAACAACTATTCTACTCCTGAGATTCCAAGCTCTAATTTTAAAAAATTTATCAAAAAACCAAACAAAAACACTCCGAAAACCGAAAACATCAACTGTCCGCAAACAGACTAACAAATCAACGAAATCCTTAAAATAACACTGGGCTGAGAAACGGACGGTTGAAGTTGAAAAAAGTAATTTTTTGACTCATTTTTACTTTTTCCAACTTCATTGTCATTTTAAGAATTTTGTTGATATGTCATTCTGTAGATAAATTCAAGAGCTTTCGAAAAGTGCATTATTTGGTTTCTTTCCAGCATTATTTTTTTGAGAAAAGCTATTATTTATGTGGCCGAGCAGTCATTTCCCTTAGATTTACTTTGATTTTGACTGAAAATACATAATTTTTTGTGGATATTCATAAGTTTTTCTTGTAGTAATCGAAAATAAAAGTTTGACCTACCAAATTGTAGCTAAGATTTAGCGGTATGCGTAAAAATCAGGTAGCGTGTTCTACCATACAAATACAACAATAAAACAGCAAATATTAATTTGGTGCATTTTTTTCCACCCCAAAAGTGAGGTGTGTGCGAAAAACATGTTCCTTACAAAAAAATCGGTGCTTAAAATGAAAGTAAAAGTCTGTAGAGCATTTTTGCTTCTGACACTTGAGTCATGATGACCGTTCACTAAAAGTTACACGCTTAAGTGTGCAAAAATTACCTTTGGTGCATTTTTGTCCGCTACTGTATATAGGAGATTTGCTAATAGCACATTTCGGATGGTAATAACAAATTTTCTATTTTTTGTGTATTTTTGCCCCTAAAATATACCCCTTTTCGCTGTTACTTTGAAGTGTACTAGCTCCAAAATTGAAAATATTTTTGACTATAGGAAAGCATGAAAAAAGCTGTTTTCTGCGTGCTACCAACATAACCTGGCCTATCTCAACCCTCACTATGAACTTAATGAAAAATAATTCTAAGTATAAAAAAATTATTAATGACATTTCTGTAATGATGTTCAAAATTGTTTATTTAAGGTCTTGATAAAAAATAAATTTGAAAATATACAAATTATTAAAAGGAGTGACCATGGTATATTTTTAGGGTTTGGGTGGAACGCAATCGCTAACACATATAAAGCTAACTAAAATGAGCCTCGTCGCATGTTATTTTCCAGTCTCAACACATAAATAAAATAGAGCAAATATCCTGCTAGGTAGACTATTCTGAGCGCTTTAAATTTTCCTTTTATTCACATTTTCTAGCTTTTTTTACTAATCATTGCTTATTTTTTGCGTACTTCAAAATGTCAAGTCTCTTAGCGAAGCTATATTTCTTCACTAACAATGTTATGTTTTTTTCACTAGCTTTTAGTTTATATCTTCCTGCCTAGTAACTGAGAAATTCTTTGTCTGCACTTTTTCACCTATAATTTTATCGTTGATTTTCTCTCTTCAATTTTATTTATCAGCAAAGTCTTTGTCTTCAGTTTATTATACTTTTTGCTTTTTGGTTGCTTTTCATTTTCTTTTTTTTCAATTTATTAATTGGCTTTGCCTGCGACATTATCTGGATTAAAAGTCTAAGCTTCTTTTATTAACCGCTCATATCTCTTTTCTCGCTATCAGACTTTGAAATATGCGACAACTATTCAAGAGAATATTTTCTGTAACTCTCTTTTAGAGATACTGTATAACTTCAAAAATGATGTTAGAAATGTAAAAAAAATGTTCTTTTTTCAAAAAAACATTTTTTTCATCAATCTGCAAAATTTCTCTTTCCTTCTTTTTCCAAACCACGATGAAAACCACGTGGCCGCTAAATGGGTATCCACCTCCAGACCCAAATTGTTGGATTTAACTCTGAGTGATTAAAAATCACTGTGCATCATCCAAAATTAGTCTTGAAATCTATTGTTGGGAATAACTTTTTCAAAACAGGCCGAGAAAACTATTCAAGTAAAAATTGTTCTGAGTCTCCAGTTATTTTGAATTTTACCGCAAAAATTTTCCCGCACAACAGAAGGTCGTGAATCAATCAAAGTGCAGAATGTGGAGGGTTACTCCTTTTTGAGCCAGATTTTGATAGAAAATCGGTATTGATGTTATATGATGGTGAAAACTACAGAGCCTTAGCTACAAATTGAGCTATCAAACAGCGGATTCTTAAAAGTGTGAAGGGCCAAGTTGCCCCGGAAGGTTGTTTGAGTACATCAACACCTCTTACCCGAGCTCTAACTCGAACTCCAACTCTAACTCGAACTCTAACAACGTGAACAAGCCTAAGCTATTACAGAAATTTGCAAAAAAAAAACAGGTGACCGAAGGATAAAAGCGACTTTTTCTTTACTAGAGCCAAAAACTGAATAGGAAAAATTGTCTCAACATGTATATGAGTGCTGGAGATAATTAATGCCTGAATTTACATTCTTCCATCAGATCGTCCTAAAATGCCGTCAAATAACTCATCCAACTCGTCAAATCTTGAAAATCTGGTTTTCTTAGGTATTTCTTGAATATATTGTTTGAAATCTTGAAAAATCTTAGATTTCTAACAGGCTATCGATTGACTCAATCAAATATTTTGAGTCGCTAAAAGGTATTCGAAAAATGGTATTTTAGAAAAAGCTGCTCCATTTGAAGACTTCATTGCATGAATTTATAGATAATTACAAAATCCAGGGCTACAAAGATCAACAAAAATGCTGAAAAAGTGTTTAAAAGGTGCTACACGTTGAATTAATTTTTTAGAAAAAAAAAACAAATTTTTTTAACTTGACGAGGTTAATCACTGAACGTGAATTTTTGAACCTTTTGATGAGTGAAAGTATCCACAGCCTTTCAGTGATAGCCATAATTAGAAATATTAAATTCACATCACAAGAATTTTTGCAATTAGACTTTACTCTTGCCATTTCCTTATCTGTCACAACAACCGAAAAACAGCCTGCACTTGTCGTTCTTTTCTTATTGAACAGTAACTGCTTGTGCTCACCATTGCTTCAATTGTTGGCCGCCAGAATTTTATTACATATGAATTTACTCAATTGGTGCTCTAGTCTCCAGCTGTCAATCAACATCGCATTTGGTTTGAACTCTCTGCCCCATCATATAGCAGCTTAAAGGTGGTGCTCAACTTCATAAAAACTTTGGCTCTAGAAGCAGCTAGTTCACTTTTTAGCCAGTTTCCTGTCATTATTACTCCAGCTCCTGATTCCGACCATTTACCTATCCGGAAATGACTTTCTCCAGCCTGTTGCTGGCTCTTTTGCTGCTTTGTGTGGCACTCGCCTATGGCTTATCACCACCTCTAACCCCTTCTTTTGAAACGGGCCACACCTACACCTACAACTATGACCATCAGACAGGCCCAGGCATGATGCTCCAGCTAGACACTCACATAAGCTTTTGACTCTCCAGCCCGTCCAACAGCAGCTCTAACAATCTTTGCTTTGAATCAAGGCAGTGTTCAGCCTGCAATTTGAAACCCCAGCCAAGAAACAGGGCAATCTGCAGCTTAGTGGCGTGCGCATTGGTTCAGCTCCTTGGAGATGCATGCTCTAGCTGGGAGGGCTGTGCACATGATCAATAATTTCGACATCCTTCCTAATCAAATTTTTTGACACCATGGTGTTATTCTCCACTAATTAACATCTAGTCTATTCCTGGAATACAAATATCACTGAATAACTTACTGAAATTTGCCAAATATTTACCAGAAAGGACTGATATGGGACTAGACTTCTCTTTTTTCACATGCAGCCCAAATAGAGTCCTTTTTGAATCATATGTTTGCGCAGACGGCGGAGGGCTTTCAAAGCATGCACTTTCAGGATGGTGGTCAATTTCTTGTCTTGGTCTTCAAGGTTCCAATTTTGCGTTTCTAATAGCTTTTAGGGCCACAATTTTGACGAAGGTGACAGTTTCGCACAATGTTCTGAAAATGATAGAGTGCGGTTAGGTGATTACCGTACTACCCAGTGTTTTCATGAGCTCACTCAGTGAGATCTCCCTCACTCTAACTTACATGGTTCTTTCAGTTCTTTTATTCACTTACTGGCCGTGAGAACAATTTCATTCTCATTCTTATTCACTGACAGCCGGACTAATTGCCTTAATTTGAGCAGTCACAGTGCCTTCCTCCCATATAATCTCTCCCCACACTAGTTTAACACCTTTTTCCAGTTATTTTACATCTTTTTTCACATGTTTTTTGACTTTTTTGTAATTTACATTTGTATTTGCATTAATTTGATAAATATTCAGCTTGCGAGAAGCTGCTGTTAAAAAAACACTGTTAAAAAAATGTTTGTCACACAACCCATCGAAATTGCAATTAAACTGAACATTGGATACAACCTAGGGAATTTTCTAAGTTGTCCACAAACTCGAGATGAAAGTAAAAACCATTTGAATTGCGGATTGCTAGTTTCGCCGTATATACACATTTTATCAAATAATCGTTTTGACCGAAAAATATCTCCACGCATAAAAAACTATCTACTCTGACACCGTATTCTTGTTTAACATGGTCGATTTGCTTTCGAAACTGCTTTTAAAATTTTAATATCACTGTCATTTTTGAATTTCGCGCAAGACAAGAAACATTTAAATTTTTGAAAACTTCGGTATTTGAGTTTTGAATTCGACTTCGACCGTGTTGTCTTGATGTACAGGGTGTATAATAAAAACTGTACTCTTTTCAAAAAAATATGTCAAGGCTTGCATGGACCGGTAAAAGCTCGGAATGTTTTTTGAGATTACAGCCAACAAACTTAAACTAGTTATAGCTAAAATGACTAAAAATTTAATTAACAGAGAGAATTTATCAACCCAACCATGTGTGTATAAAATGTTGGTAAAAGGGAGTTGAGACTCTATAGAAAATATTAAAAGAGAAGTTTTGTAATTTTGTACCTGGGTCGGACCGCTCGGAAAATTAGACATTGAGTGTTATATCTTGAACAAAAGCCTGCGAGGTGCTGAGCACGATAGCAGCAAATTCAGTCCACTTTTTATTGCATTAGAAAAAATTCAATTCTGCATCTTTTAGGCAAACAGTTTTCGAAAAAAGCGGGGGAAGTCAGACCAAAACAGCCTTTGAATATCGCTAGTCGTCCTATCTTTTCACAGTTTTGACGAGAATTTTTTTACAATTCAAACCTTACACGTAGAATTTTACTGTCGTGTTTCCAATTCTTTTCAAGTCAATAAATATTCAAATAAGTCATACTTATTTTATACAAATGTATATTGTCTTGAAAGAATTGGAAACACGACAGTAAACTTCTACGTATAAGAGCAGTTTAACATGCAAGTCGGGTACGCTGAGCACGAATCCCATGTCACAATTTCAGGTTTGAATTGTAAAACAAAATTTACGTAAAAAAAAGAAAAAGTTAGGACGACTAGCGATCTTCAAAGGATGTTCTAGTCTTAGTTCCTCTTGCTTTTTCAGACATTTTTTGTCAAAAAGATGCAAAATTGATTTTTCTTTCTGATGCACTAAAAATTAAGAGGGTGCAGGCCAATTTTTGATTTTTATGGCGGTTTTTTTACCAAATTAATGTTTGAAAAACATTGATTTTTTGAGAGAAAAAAACACTTTTTTCGGCCGAAATTCACGAATTCTTAGGCTCCTTAGAAACAGCAACTCATTCTGCGTCGAAAAAATTTTTGTTCAAGTGTACTTTGTCAGATTTTATTAATTATAAATCGTTTTAAAAAGTGTGTTGGTTTTGGAAATACCAAAATTCTGGAGGCCACAGCTCAGAGAAATCCATAGAAATCCATAGTGGACGGTATCCAATGCTATCATGGTCAAAACATCGTGGGCTTTCGTTTGAGCCCAAACACTCAATGTTGAATTTGCCGAGGGGTCGAGGTGCCCTTGATACAGGGACAAAATTACTAAACTTCTCTTTTAAAAGATGGGAATCCCAAAATTGGTGCAGTTTCTATTGGACACCAACTTTATTGTCTTAAATTAGTGTGCATTTTTAAGTTTGAATGGTTCGAATAACCACTAACGAGCATGCATACTTTTTATGATTGTTTCTTTTTTTCCTATTTATAGCCTTTTTCAAAATTTTGTTATAGTATGGTATCAAATAGTAAAAAAGACAAACTTTTACTAGCAAAAGTGGAGTTTATCCGATATTTTTGTACTCTACAGCCTGATTACTAATTTCTTTCTTTTGATACTACAGGGTGTATCACAAAAACTGGTGCAAAAACGGTAAATCCTAATTGCATCCTAATCTATTGTGCTGTAATTTTTGTAAAAGCTCTGCACCCTGCTTCCTGTGCACACCCCCTTTCCTCTCTCACCAGCTATTCTATCAGTTATCATTGATGATGATAATAATAACCTCGTGTCGCTCTGCTGCTACTGGTGCCTAAATACCCGCAACCCATGAAGATCGCCCACCTCTGGATGGAAGAAGCTCTGAAAAAAAAAGTTTTCTGTGTGCCTGCCATGACCCGCCGCTCCGTGGTGAAACAATGGGCCTGGAAAAGAATGCCGAGGAAGGCAAGGATTAGCCTGTGTATCAACAAATGTTCTGTGCTATCTCTCTTCGTGTGCTGTGTGTCCAGCAGTTATTTGTGTGAAACTGTCCTTCGTATTTCTGTGGGACTGTATCATTCTGAACAAAGTTCTTAGTCATGTTTGTTTGAAAGGGATTACTTGGAGTGGAGGAGCGAAAGCTTCTACAATCACTATCGTATTTGAGCACTTCTATCGTCAACCTGATCAGCACTTCGAGTCTGTTCAGCTGCAGCACTGGCGATAAATTCAGCACACTGGATGGTAGCCGATTTTCTGCTTTGGCCGTCGAGAAAATAGATAAGACATTTTTTAAAAAATTGCAGACCATTCAAATTCCCAGAAACAAACGCGTTAAATGACACACAGAAACAATTTTAATGTTTAAATAATAAGCATCAAAATTGAAAGACTTATTCACGCTTTGACTATCGCTTTGCTTCAGACTATCGCTTTGCTTCAGAAATTTCAATGTTTTCTGTCAGCACAAACAATGGACTGGAAGGTACGGACAAGATGATCAAAGACAGATACACACGGAGAGAGCAGTTAGGCCTTTCGAGATTTATTTGGTTGTGGAACAGCTCGTAACTAGTTGGAACGAAGACCCTGAGCAAATCGTGAGGCACAAACTTTGAGCGCAATCTTTAGTAAAGAATTAAATTTAGAGACCGAGAATCATGCCGACAATCCCTTAAAACCCGCTCAGTAATTTGCGTACGGCTGTGGAGAAGCTGCGTGAAGAAAAGCGTCCATCTGTTCATCTCATCCGTGATGGACAGCATTTTTTGGTTTATGCGATCAAGTTCCTGTTGCGTCGACTATGGATTGGAGTAAATAGCTTGGGTTTTGTTGATTTGTTGTTCAGATGAATATTTTAGGTACAAGACTCTTCGAGAATCATTTTTGTAATGAAGTATTCTGCTGTGTTCCTGGCTACATCTCATGCAGTTGTGCGATTGGATCAAAGATGGCTTGTGCAAGCACTTCTTGCTGCTTATGGAAACTGAAAGCTGATTGATCTTTTGCCGCGACTACTAGAGCCCGGATGAAGAAAGGAAGAAAAAAGACAGTTGGTCAAGTTTTGGAGCGAATTTAGTTATCATTTATACAATACATATTATTTTGCTTGAATTTGATGTCAACTGTTTGCTTTGTTGAGTTTTTTGGTAATGAAGTATTTTTGTCATGGCTCCATCTCTTTCCATTTTTACGTATTGAAGCAGGGTAGATTTATAACAACTTGAGATTTACGGGCACTTGATATGGAGGTATCGAAATAAACGAGTATTTTGCTCAAAATTCAAATTTGGCGGGGTAAAAAATAATTTGGTGGGGTAAATCAGTAATTTGGCGGGTAAATTAGTTACAACCTATCTCATAACTCCACCTCACATATACTTATTTCTGAACAACGGTAAAATACACGGCGTTTCAAGAAATCCGCAGGATGTAAAATGACCATAACTTTTTTTCTAGATTAAATTTCGAATTTCTGTTTTGCCAATCGTTTTCTCTTGACAGGCAATTTCGTTAAGTATATAATGTCAAAAATACGATTTTCGCTTGGTCTCCCCTGTGGTTTGGGTTTAGCCATCTAGGGACCACCCACAGGCAAAATTTGGAGCCAAATTTTTCAAAGGGGGCGCTCGGCGCCGGCGCTAGGGCCTTTTTCCGGAAAGGGTTGGCTCCGGCGCTGGCGCCAGCACCGATCTCGGCGCTGGAACAACACTGGTTGACATGCCTTACCACTGCACTAGCAAGCAACTTCTAGAAGTTCATGCAACTTCTATGTATTCCCTATCTCGATATAATTATCTTCATTTGAAAAACAACAACAAGTAAAAAAGTGTCCATCGCGCATTCAGACGTGTGAAATTTTCGTTGTCGGCAACGCTTTGGTCCTTCAACGAATTCGAAAACGTCAAAAAGCTTTACACAAACTGTAAGCTTTGTGATAAACAAAGCAATTAAACCAATGACTGTTCTAGTCAGTTGGAGAATTAATTATTCAAAACACACTACCGTACTGTAAACCAGAAAAAGTAAGTATTAGACGAATGACTGAAATAGTCATTCATGTGTGGGAAGAAATTGCTGCATCTAGCATTTCAAACACCCCTTTCAATATGTCGGCCAAAGCCGTTTTCAAAGAGGAGTAAACGAATGACTGAACCAGTCATTCGTTTGTAAAATATTTTTGAAACATCTTTATATAGTGTTTGTACTGTGTTTATCCGTCACCTTTTGTTTGTCCGGGCAGTTCGACCCTTTTATAAATTATTTTTACGCGTATTATATGCCATTCGACGTAGAATTTTTTGGAGATTCTCCTTTTTCGAAACCCGAAAGCCGATTTTATCGAAACGAAACAAAGTGTTCTGAAAAATCCTTTTGACGAAAATTTTAAATCTTTGTTGTCTTGAGAGAGATTTCAAATAAGGCAGTTTTAAATTAGAAATCTAATTTGTGGTGAACTGGTCCTGTTGTTTTTTAGAGATGAAGAAACGGACCAGGACGTATTTCAAGGCAGGATTTTATGGTCTGTCCAAGACCAGGATCAGGACCAGGATTAGAAATTCTAAAAACCAGGATCCTGGTCGGGATCCTGGTCCAAAAACCAGGATTTTCGGTAAATTTCAGAAATCCGGTTTAGACTGCCAGCAAAATTTTTATTGACACTTTTTTACATTCATTACATCCAGTAAACAATGTCCAATAACAATACTTCAACAACGGGAGCGATTTGTTTAAGAAGATCAAAATTTCTGCTTTTTCTGGACTCAAGTTAGTTCGGCGGTAGTCGTACACATCTCTGGCAACGAGAAGACTTGCTTGCTAGGTTGATTTGTCGCTGAAGCAGACAGGAAACGACGTGCAAGCTTAGACAACACCGGATAGATCGCTTCGTTAAGATCGCTTCGCTTCATCTTGATTGGTTTGTTGCACACTCGACATTTCGCTTCTGTAACGGACAACTTGTCGAAAAGACCTATGCTCCAGACAAAGCTCATCTGAAAACAAAAGTCATGAACAAAATGGCAATGATCTTTCTGGATAAATGAGAAACTTAATGTCGAGAAATTGCAGAAATCACCACTTTAAAATAACAGATTGTATTCCAAATGAATGAATGAAAATAGGCGAATGAAAAATGCAAAAGTAATTTCGATCGAAATTCCTTTCAAGATGAAGTTTTGAAAAAATACCATTTATATTCACCAAATTCGACGACCAGGGCTTTTTTCACTAATTGAAGATTGGGAAAGTTCCATGGAAAATTGGAAAATGGAAAGTGATAATTTTCTGTTTCACTAAGTGAAAAATGGAAATGGAAAGTGGAAACTTTCCATTTTTCTGTTTCACTAAAAAAAATTCCACTTTCCATTTTCCAGTTTCCATTTTCCAATTTTCCATGAAAAATGGAAAATTTTCCATAAAATAATTTTCACATGAAAAGTCGAATTAAGTCATTTTTCTGTGCCACGAGCCCAGTAATCAGGGTACGAACACACAATCGACCGGAATTAGTATTAATATCGAATCGTTGACACGTCTAATATATTACTGAATTTTCGGGTGGTCCACTTGGATATCCTCCACCCTAACCCCAATTCCTGGGTAGGTACCTCCTTGTCAGGTGAGTGTCCACCTGGATGGCCCAAAAATGGAAGTAAAAAATAAAGTTTACACTTAGTGGGACTAGAACCAGTAACTTCGGTGACGGCAACCCCTCCCCAGCAACCCCTCCCCAATTTAGACTGGGTGGTAGACCACTTGGATCAAAATTTTTTTTTAAATTTTCATGTTCCAAAACCTGTTTTCTGGAATCATTTGGACACGCTGAAAATGGTTTGATAATAGTGAAGTAGGTTTTGTATAATATTTTTTGAGGATTGGTACAATTTATTTTGCCAAAACTCGATTTTACCAAGACTCAAAAAGTACCTGAAAAAACGGTATTTTATCACTATCAAACTATCTTCACCATGCCCTAATCAGTCTAGGAAACAGGTTTTGAAACATGAAAAACGTAAAAAAAGTTTTTGATCCAAGTGGACGACCACTTGGTTTAGTTAATGCATGGATTATCCAGTGAAACTGAGGTTGAATCATGAAAAAAAATTTGCCCAGATTTTGGGATTTGGGTGGCAAAAGTCGCAAATTTGGTTCAATCAAACCCAATCCCCCACATGATTTTACGTTAGAATAAATGATTATTCTTGATTTTGACTGAAATTTTATTTTTGGGCCATCCAGCTGGAAATCCACTTGGATATCCACCTGAACCATGGTGTACCTACCCTAGGTTTCAAAGTTTGTGTGGGCAAAAACAGTTTCGGTATGGTCTAACCATGTTCAGCGTAAAATTTTGAGCAGGATACCTCCTCAGAATATGTATCTACCCCGATATGGGTGTGTAGTTAGTGAAATCGCCATTTTGGTATTGACAACCGTGTTCAGCACAGGATTTTAGGTAAGATAGGATAGTTTTCTGACTTACTTGAAAAAATTCCAATTTTCCAAAAAATTGTAGACCGAAGCCTCAGTCATCAATTTTCCACGGAAAATTTTCCAATTTTCCACTGACCAGGACAGGATCCTGTCCTGTCTTCGTCTCTAGTTTTTATGCAATTTCAAAACCATTTTTCCTGGATGGTTACCCCAGATGGAGGTGCCCAGATGGTTATACCCAGGTGGTGTTACCCAGGTGGTGGTACCCAGTTGGTGGTACTCCGGTGGTGGTACCCAGGTAGTAGTACCCAGGTAGTTTTACTCAGATGGTGGACCCAAGTAGCGCTACCCAGGTATGGGTACTCAAATGGTGATGCCGAGTTGGTGGAATGAATTTTTAGCACTGTCAAAAAAAGAATTGGCAAAGTCTTTAAAACTTGAGGTGAAAATGTTTCAACCCGGTCTGTTGGCCGGCTTTTGAGTGTCCTGAGTGAGAGCGTTGACTGTATCATGATAATTGCCATGTCGCTTTCATAAGTTGCGACTGTTGAGGCGCCAGTCACCCTAGTTTCCCTTATTTATCGGCTATAAATTGAAAGATTGTTTAACCATTCGTTGTCAAATTATTTTAGTGTCAAGTTTGTCTTGGTCTAGCCCTTTACTATTCTAGTTAAGCTTAACACTGTAGCTTTTATAATTGTGTAATTTTATACGCGGCTAGAAGCAAGTATTCATTGCAATTGAAATTTGCTTACTGTTTGGCTATCCAGCTAGACAATAACCTATTTTGAATTATCAACCGTAATGTTGCGGTATACCCCACATACGCGTCATTACTGCCGTTTTGATGTTTGACAAACAATTTTGGTCACTTTTCGTCATTTTATCGTATAGACTAGCAGAAAACGGCAAAAATATTCAAAATTATGCATTTTAAAAAATTAGCGAAAAAGCAACTGGGGACCAAGATACGTCTTTTGGGGATACCGTATTCTCTCTAATTAAAGCACCGGTGCGTTTATTTTTCAACCTTTGTCCAGGGGGTGCGTTAATTACAGGGTGACACAAAATACCTGAAAAAAATCTGAAAATTTTCGTCAAGGACTTAGGCGCACTATTTAAAATAATTATTTTTTGGTGTAATCAAATATGTTGAAATAACGGTTGTGAGGCCGGTACGAGCCTTCTCATTCTGCCGTAGTCTTAGATCCAGCTCTCTTAGCATAAGATTAACACGGTTCGCGGCACAGGGCTAACTCTTTACGTGGTTGATTACCATATGTTGCTTGCCTTGAAGCTGACCTTATGATCTAAGACTGCAACCGTCCATCCTTGTCACACCAAATTCCACCAGTTCCATCAAATAAAAAAATTAGAGAGCCACAATAAAAACGAAAACAATAAATAAATGCGGTACAAAAAACTGGATTGACCATTAACTGAACGAAGCTTTATTCGAGTGATATGAAAGCAACATCAATGTAACGAAGAATACAATACTTTTTTTCATCTGGACCCGTACCAAATACGACAATTAGTCACTAAATATTTAGTCACTAATAAAAGTGGCCTTTTAGTACTAATATATAAATAGTCGACTAAATATTTAGCCGACTAATTATTTAGTCGGCTAAATATTTAGACTTTAGTCAGCTAAAAGTCTAATTATTTAGTCATACTAAATATAAAATTGGTGAAATATTTAGCGACTAAATAATTAGCCACTAAATATTTAGTCGCTACTTATTTAGCCGCACTAAATATGATGATCAAGGCCAAATAACAAACATATAGCAGACACTAGCTTTTAATGGAATCAACACCTATATTTATCTCAACAACAAGCCAACACAACCAATACATTCCAATCAAGCAAATTATTCTCTCACAAATCTGTTTCTCTTTTGAATCCCAGTCATTTGACGGCCTTCGTAGAGCTCTTCCTGCGGTTGCTCATCTTCGAATTTCTCTTCATCCTCAGGCTCAGGCATCCGCAGCTCAATGGCAAGATTGTGTAGAACAGCGTTTTGAGAGCACAACATCGACCACATTCTCCAGATTGAGCCGAACTTCGCTACGCAGGATTGAGAATCTTTTTTTCCACTGACCTATTCTTTGTTCCACACCAACCCTTGTCTTCTTGTGCGCCTTATTGTATCTGTAACCATACAGTAACAGTCATACAGTAGTAAACAAGAGTCAAATAAACCAACCTCAGCTCTGCCGGTGACGATGGTTGGAGAAACGGAGTCATTAACCACTTTTTACACGGGTAGCCAGAGTCGCCGAGGAGAATACCACCGATTTCATTGTTTTGGAAGGCATTCCAGAGGAGGCTCGTGCGAAGAATATGGGAATCATGTGTGCAATCTGGATGCCTAGTGACCACATTGGTGAATTGACCCTCGTGTTCACAACCACCTGAAGCACATACATAGATCCTAACTGTAAGGATCAGCTCCTCATCGGTGAACTCTTCGAAAGGCGAACGGATTCTTCTATCCCTTTGACCTTGTCGTTGGATCTGCATAAATTGTGCCATGTTCTGAAAATGTCATTTCACACATACTTTCTACATATAATCTACACTCATTTGTAACAAACTGTAAGCTACAGTAGACATAACGATTGTAAGTTATGTCTGAAGGAAAGGATATACAGGGTCATATAAGGCTCAAAAAGTGATACAAACAGTATTTTTTGAAAACGTCCATTTTCTCGACATTTTTCAAGCGAGAAGGAAAAACGGTGATGACATATCGAAAGAGCGATAAAAGTTGGTACAGGAATGTCAATATCACAAAGTACACCAACTTCTAAAAAAACATGTCAAAAAGAGTTAAAAGTTACGACTAAATAAATTTAGCCTGCCATAGGGCAGTCCACTTTTTTAGTGGGAAAAATTAGTCACTAAACTAAATATTTAGACTTTAGCCTCGAATTTAGTCGTTGTATTTGGTACGAAAAGTAGTCACCAATAAAAGTGGCCGACTAAAATTTTGGACTAAACATATTTGGTACCAAAAGTCTAATATTTAGTTACTGATAAAAAAGTGGACTTTAGCCTCTTATATTTGGTACGACTAATTTTTCGAGGATTTAGACTTTAGACTTTAGCCTAGAAGTCTAAATATTTAGTGACTAATTTTTATATTTGGTACGGGTCCTGACCACATCACGAACCGATGCCGACCATTTTAAAATCTGAAGCAAGAGGTTGCAAAGCACAAACATTCCAAAAGAAACAAACTAACCTTTCTCTCATCACCGTGCACCGATAGAGACGTTTTTGGATGTGTTCAGCAGTAAGTTCTTGCCGTTCCTTCAGCTTGAACGGATGAAAGCCAAGTTCCCTCTTCAGCAAGCGTTGACTGGATGAGCGTGACACGAGCAATTTCTTGGCAAGCTATTCGCGACGAATGAAACTGAAAAAGAGGATGAAGTCATGTGAGCTAACTTAGATCATTTAAGAGAACTGAATACCTTAGTCGACGGAATCGCGGAAATAGCATTGGCAGCTTCCAACTGATGTCGCTCATCCATTGATGTCCTTTGAGCCATTATCTATAGCATGAGCAGTGAAAATTAGAAAGCGAACCACAAGAACGAAGTAATAAATAACGAGAGCGTTGCGCAGTGAATGAATCAAGAAAAAATGTAACTTAAAAGGCGCCTTTTAAGTAGTAGTTAATATTAGTAGTTAATAGAAAACATGCAGGTGAAAATTAAATAAAAAGAAAAAAGTTTGCGAAATCAAAAAATAATAAGATTTCTATGAAGACAAAAACAAAAATCACGACTTGAAACAGAACGCCAAAATGTGGATGAATTCACCTGTCGATGAATTCACCTTTCGATAAATTTACCGTCGATGAATTCACCTGAGCCCCGTTCAACACTCCAAAGGCCGACTGTGGTAATTGCCTATCCTGGACCTCTTTCTCATGCTGATTTCGAATCCAGCTTTAGAATTTTAAAAACCGTCGTTTGAAGGGTGAAAAGAATTGTATGGAGAGGGCAGCCTACAAGTTTGTGGGTGTTCTTTGAAAATGCTACGTGAGCCTTCGTGGCCAAATAATTATTTAAAACTCTATACATATCCAAATGGTGGAGAAATAGAGAAATATTGATCGACTTGAACTGACAAGTTGTCAATGACACACAATGTTGTATATCTAAGCCCTTATGTCATTTTTTTTAAAATTTTCAGAATTTTGACTAATTTATAAAGTGGTCATAAGTACAGGGTTGTCCGAAAATTTTCCTATTTTTGAACGATTGTAACTTTTCAATTCTCCAACATTTTGGCGAGTTATTTTTTTAACTGATAGAAGAAGTTGGAAATTTCATTTCCACCTTGCACTCCACATTATCACAACAAAATTTTATTGAACAACTGCAGGACAGGGTTCAGGCCCGGAAAACCCCCGGAAATTTTCTTGATAAAAAAATTTCAAAATTTTTTTAATTCAAAATTTTTTACCAAATTTTTATTTTAATATTTTTTAAAAAACTTTTAGTCTATAAAAAATACTTTGGCGCCTTCCTTACATTTGTTACAAAAAGCGCTTTTATTTACTTTTTTATTACTCATCTTTGGGTTGTTTTTGTTTTCTTCTGGCTTTTTATACCAGTAAAATCTTTTTTTTTTAATAATTTAGTTCTTTTAGTTATTTAAATGTCATTAATCATCTCTTTTTATTTCTCAACATTTTTTTAATACACAAGCTCTAGTGGCCGTGAAACACTGCATTGATAACCTTGTTAGATAGCCAAGAGCCTAAGGATCATTTTTGACATCAATCTTGTGAATAAAAGGAATAAAAAAGCGAGATAAAAAAGGTTGAATTATTGTTGATCTCTATAAGCAATTGACTATGCTTAACACGAATTCAGTGTCAGAATTAAGGTTTGTATAAGTGGTTGCCCGGATTTTAGAGTGTTAAGTATGCCCCATACAATAAGCTTCTAATTTAATCTTCTAACTATATACTATTCGAAAGCTGTGATTTTGCGCTGTCAAAAAGTGAATAGTTGTTTGTAAAAAAGGCGTTCACATATACTTATGACAACTTTTATGAATTACCGTATTTCCTCTAATTAGAGCGCCGGCGCCGTTATTTTTGGATACCAAAAATCGGAAAAATCTGAGGTCGATGTCCATATTTTTAGGTGAAAATTCGAAATCCAAAAAGCAGTATCAATAGAGCTCGCGAGAGTTAAGAAAATGTAGAAAAAACAGATCAAAAATAAAATTCTGTTCCGAGATACTAACTCTCAAAGTTAAGTGGGCGCGTTTATTAGAAATACGGTGGTCAAAATTCTGAAAAATTTAAAAAATGACATAAGGGCTTAGATATACAACATCGTGCTGTCATTGACAACTTGTCGGTTCAAGTCGATCAATAGCTCATTGGAAATTACTATTTCTCCACCATTTGGTGATCTAAAGACTTTTGAATAAATTATTTGGCCACCATGGCTTACGTAGCATTCTCAAAGAACACCGGCTACTATTTTCGTTATCAACCTATAGTTGAGCAGCAGGATCGTCCTGCGAAAATTTGTCCAAGCCCTGGCATTAAGTAGAAACTAACCTCTCCTTTGTGAATCACTGAAGCACATAATCTCCGGTAGAAGTCGATGAAACCAAAAGAAATGTCGTAGTTAAAGAAGCAGTGCCGCAAATGCATTTGTTAGCTTACATTCATGCCTTCTTTTTTGTTGTGGTTGATCAAGTGGGCGGCTTACATTTTTCTTTAATGATAGTCTGAAACAAGTTTTACAAGATTTTTGAGATTTTAGGACTTTTGAGCTCTGCATTAATATTTCAGTACTAAGTTAAAGCTTAGATCAAAAAATAAAAATCATTTTCAGAACTTTTTTAAACATGTAATTGTCAAGACATGATCTTTCAACACAAAGAAATTTTCTTTTGAAAAACCTTGAAAAAATAAATAAAAATCAAACCGGTTGAATTTAAACAGGCAAAAATTATACCGCACAGCCCTCCCAGCTAGAGCAGGCATCTCCCAAGGAGCTGAACCAATGCGCACGCCACTAAGCTGCAGATTGGCCTGTTTCTTGGCTGGGGTTTCAAATTGCAGGCTGACCACTGCCTTGATTCAAAGCAAAGATTGTTAGGAGCTGCTGTTGGACGGGCTGGAGAGTCGAAAGCTTATGTGAGTGTCTAGCTGGAGGATCATGCCTGGGCCTGTCTGATGGTCATAGTTGTAGGTTAGGTGTGGCCCGTTTCAAAAGAAGGGGTTAGAGGTGGTGATAAGCCATAAACGAGTGCCACACAATGCAGCAAAAGAGCCAGCAACAGGCTGGAGAAAGTCATTTCCGGATAGGTAAATGGTCGGAATCAGGAGCTGGAGTAATAATGACAGGAAACTGGCTAAAAAATGAACTAGCTGCTTCTAGAGCCAAAGTTTTTGTGAAGTTGAGCACCACCTTTAAGCTGCTATATGATGGGCAGAGAGTTCAAACCAAATGCCGATGTTGATTGACAGCTGGAGACTAGAGCACCAATTGAGTAAATTCATATGTAATAAAATTCTGGCGGCCAACAATTGAAGCAATGGTGAGCACAAGCAGTTACTGTTCGATAAGAAGAGAACGACAAGTGCAGGCTGTTTTTCGGTTGTTGTGACAGATAAGGAAATGGCAAGAGTAAAGTCTAATTGCAAAAAATTCTTGTGATGTGAATTTAATATTTCTAAATATGGCTATCACTGAAAGGCTGTGGATACTTTCACTCATCAAAAGGTTAAAAAATTCACGTTCAGTGATTAACCTCGTCAAGTTAAAAAAATTTGTTTTTTTCTAAAAATTAATTCAACGTGTAGCATCTTTTAAACACTTTTTCAGCATTTTTGTTGATCTTTGTAGCCCTGGATTTTGTAATTATCTATAAATTCATGCAATGAAGTCTTCAAATGGAGCAGCTTTTCTAAAATACCATTTTTCGAATACCTTTTAGCGACTCAAAAAATTTGATTGAGTCAATCGATAGCCTGTTAGAAATCTAAGATTTTTCAAGACTTCAAACAATATATTCAAGAAATACCTAAGAAAAACAGATTTTCAAGATTTGACGAGTTGGATGAGTTATTTGACGGCATTTTAAAACGATTTGATGGAAGAATGTAAATTCAGGCATTAATTATCTCCAGCACTCATATACATGTTGAGACAATTTTTCCTATTCAGTTTTTGGCTCTAGTAAAGAAAAAGTCGCTTTTCTCCTTCGGTCACCTGTTTTTTTTGCAAAATTTCTGTAATAGCTTAGGCTTGTTCACGTTGTTAGAGTTCGAGTTCAAGTTAGAGTTCGGGTAAGAGGTGTTCATGTACTCAAACACCCGTCCGGGGCAACTTTGGCCCTTCACACTTTTAAGAATCCGCTGTTTGATAGCTCAATTTGTAGCTAAGGCTCTGTAGTTTTCACCATCATATAACATCAATACCGACTTTCTATCAAATTTCACATTTCTGCATTAATTGTTCTGCATTAACACCTTTCAAATCACGTACATCGAGTTGGAGTTAGATGTCGAGCTTGAAAATGTTCATGTATATAGCTTAGATAGCTCAGAATCTCACTCCAAAGCGTCTAAAGCCACTGAAACTCAGTTTTTTGGGGGTTTACTAAAAGAAAACCAAAGTTATCTGCATGAACACTTCAAATCCAACCTCAAACTCTAACTCTAGGTACATGAACACCCTCGAGTTAGAGTTAGGATCAGAGGTGTTCACGTAACCAAAATCCCGAACTCTAACTCTAACAACGTGAACAAGCCATAAGAAAAAAAACGTCGAAATATTCAACATTTACATTTACATTAATCAATCGAAAGGTTCCTAAGATCATTTAAAACACATGAATTATATATAGCTGAATTCTCATTGAAACAAAATTATAAAGAGAAGAAAAGAAAATATCGCATATCGCAGCGCGACCACGATGCCCGAAAAACTTTGCAGCGAAACATCGCGAAAAGGCAAAATCGATACTCTAACGAAATCCACCAGAAAACCACTGAGTTTCGAGCTTGAGTTTCGAGCTTAACCACTGAGTCCGGCCACACTTTCAAAGTTCACTGTTTGATAGCTTATTTTGTAGCTGAGGTTCTGAACTTTTCACCATTATGAAATATAAAAACAGTCTTTTCATCAAAAACTGGCTCAAAACATGGTCTGAAGTCAAAAAATACAAAAAAGTCCATCCAGAAAACCATTGAGTTTGGAGCTTCTCCGGTCCACTTCGGCCCTTCACACTTTTAAGAATCCGCTGATTGAAAACTTAATGTGTAGCTAAGGTAGCTAAGATAGTAGTAGATAAGCCAATTTTTGTATATCGAAGGATGCCGCCTTTGTGCCCCATACCTATTGGACACTTTCAAATAGAAGCCCATAGGTATAGGAGGGTGCTTAGCTCCGCCCTTTTTTGACCCATACATATGGGGCACTATTTCGAAATATAGGAGAAGCTGCAGAAGAACAATCAGCATCCAGAGAGGAACCTCAAAGCCATGTTTACGAATGTTATTTCTTCTCTCTACATCGATCATCCTCACACAAAGCATTTCCAGATGATCATTGAAGCTAGGTGGAAGGTGGGAATTAGTTTTGAAATTACATCTTTTTCAAGTATATCCTTTTTTTTTTCTTTTTTTTCTTTTTCTCTTTTTCTCAGTCAAAAACTTAAACACAGAAGACCTGACTGTTGGACCATCACATTATGGTGCAGAATTTCCGTTTTTCAATAAGCTGGTTCTGTTCCACATTTTGAGTAATTTCCAATAAATTCTGAAATATAAATTAGGTATGCTTATAAAATCAGCTGATATTATTACAGCTTTGCTATTACACACTCCTTAATTCTATGCACTTCATCGGAATGGAGGTCAGCTAAGCTTTTTGACGACACTATTAAACGACAGCTCCAAATTAAGCTGTGACTTTTTATTTAAGAGAGCAGTTTCATAAGCAAATCAACCATGCTAAACACGAATACCGTATTGCTCTATTAACTTCCATGGGGAGTTATTTAAATCAATAATCTGAATTCCAGTCAAAAAAAACGAGCGTGGGAAGTTAATAGAAAAATAATAAATAGAATAAATACGGTATGTTGTCAGAAATTTTTTAAAGAAGAAGCGTCTATTGGAGCAAATACGGTGATACTTCAAGAAGGAATAGTCTTTTAAAAGAGGACATTTGAAAAATTTGAATTGACGGGGGGACAGCTCTCTTACGTCTTTGTTAATTGCACTAGACTTATGCCTGAAATTTGGCAAGCGTTCCGATAATTGTTTTTAATGAGAAACCTTAGCTGGAAACAAACTTTGAAGGTGTCAACATTCTGAATATTTACTACATTAGAATCACGTAAAAGGGGCATACCAGTGCGTTACACTGCATTAAGGCGGGGGACCAGCAATTTATTTCTCTTTTGACTATTTCTATAGGCGTTCTACCTGATCCGACGGAAGTTTTCTGCCTACTTTTTAAAAGTAGGCAGAATCAAGAACTGAATCAAGCACCGAACTGAGTAGAATCAAGTGAAAACAGGGATGATTTTCAAAAATTGCTGATCTTCGCCTTGAATTGAAGTGTAACGCGCTGGTATGCTTTTTTAAGCCCGATATGTACGAGTACAGTTAAGAGGTGAACAATTAAATTCTACAGTCAACTTCCTCCATAGTGTAAACCCTCGCATAGTGCACACCCGCATCCGATGTGCTTGGCCAGCATACAGTCAACTGCCTCCATAGTAACCCTCCGCCATAGTGCAACCCCCGCCATCAGTGGCGTAGCCAGGGGGGCAGGGGGGGGGGGGCACGTGCCCCCCCGTCAGATTTTTTCCCTTATCGGTGCCCCCCCGTCAGATTTTTTCCGAAAACGGTGTAGGTAAAATGGCGTCGAAAATTTACAAAACGGTGTAGGTAATGGCCTAAAAAATTTTGGTGCCCCCCTCCGTCAGAAATTCCTGGATACGCCCCTGCCCGCCATAGTGCACACCTGGCGTTGTTCCTTGGGTGTGCACTATGGAGGGAGTTGACTGTATTTGAATTTCCATATTTTATATTTTTTAACAAAAAAAAATTTCTGGCAGCTTTCAGAGAAAATATTTGTAGACCAACAATACATACACACTCATTTCATCACAACCCATTTCATTCCCTCATTTCATCAAAACTCATTCATCCCGGAATCATTTTTTCTGATTGTTATTGCGTCGAAAATTTAAATTTTTTGGTATTTACTGCACTGTTTTTCGCGCTAACTGTAACACAACAAGAGAGGCATTTTTTTTACTTGATATCATAAGAGGGTTTTAACAATTAGAAAGTAAGCGATCAAATAAAAGTGATGTAAAACAATAGATCATCATTTCGAGATATCTTCATCATTCCTCTTCTATCTGCATGACAAATGTAAATTTGTCATATGGTGTAGGGCTGTAAATTCTATATGGTGCGTGACTAATAACGACGGATGCATATTTTAAATTTTCTATTGAGATTCATACTCTGGGTGACTAGATTGGCGAAGTGCTTCAGCCGGATTAATTCTCGACCAAAATATTTACAATTCTTGAGCCTAATTTATTGGTGACATAACTGACAAGCATTTGTCGCATTTTTCTTTTTTCTGCTTTGATTTGATGGCATACTCGTAATTGTAAGCAGAATGTAGATGCTTAGACTAAATTCAGTATGAGAAAATATTGAACACAATTAGCATCAATACAACAAACTGCATATTCGCAAAAGCATTCTTAAAAAGTTGGAAGTGAAATCTTCAATATTAATTGATGGAGAGCGCTGATAGCAGCCAGTTCGAAATCTAGAATGTTCACTGACATGGAAATAATGATTAACAACCAATTAATAATAATTTTTCTGAGACACGATTGCAGCGGAAGAAGACCCGAGTTGGTGATGACAGTAGTTTTTATTTTAGCTACGACATTTCATCTAAAAATATGGCGTTGTTTCGAGAAAGCTGAATTGATAAAATTACCACGGGGACTCTGTCGACACATGTGAGGATTGATGAGCCTAAGACCATTCACAGACCCGTAGCTAGTTTTTGCGGTACCGTTGCAATTATCGGTTTGCATGTAGCGCCAGTTCTAAATCCTTTCATTTTTTAACTACTTGACTTTCCACGAATTCATAGACATTCATGATGAGGCACTGCTTTCCCTAGTTTCTTAGAGACAAAAGCCCTGGACATTTTGATAAGAAGTGAATAGTAGAAATTTAAAAAATACCGTCTAACCTAAACAGACAGCTGATTTGCCAGTGTTTTCTCCTTGATGGGTACGCTCATAAGCAATCAATCATCCTCCGTAAAACTATCGAGATTATCTAAACAAAAACTACAATATAGACCTTCTTAACAATAAAAAGCGTAGGAATAGAGGCATAATATGAGCAAACATAAATACAGAGAGTCCTGCTTTAAAAAGTTGAAAATAAGTGAAAAGTAATGGTTTGAGATGAAATGAGTGGGATGAAATGAGTACAAATCCTTCAGTATGCTTTCATACTTTTTTACATCACATTGTTATTTTTTCATGCGAGGCTCGTAGCTTCACACGAACATAATATTTGGTTGATTTACGAGTTGCGATTGGTTGTGCACAACGGACAGGTTTCCACATACATTTAATGAGTTTTGACAAGTGACAGATGGTTCCATCCTAAAAGTATTGTAAATAAGAAAAAAATTTTGGGTGGGTTTCCGAATTGTATTTCGAACATTAATTCCTCAGTCCATCAAAAATTAATTCTGATTTCTATATAGAATTTTGATTCTGCAACCATTAGTCATTTTAACGGTTTAATTTCTTATTTGTAAGAGATCCGCCACGATAGAGAAATATGCCAGAGATGCCTTTTGAAATTACAGCGCGGTTTACAAGTTTCGTCGACCCTGGAAGAGTTCTAGTAGAAAGGCGTTAATTGTTATCTTTTTTGTCGTTTTGAAAAAAGGTTCTGTTGAACGTCAAGTCATTTTTAAAAGGTCATGTCTGATTCAATTCTTAATCATTTTGAGTGTTTTTTTGGAAACAAAATGGTAAAATTCGAGCATTCAGATAAGCTATTAAGTGTATGATAACATAAGAAAAAATTTGAGAAAAGGCAAAACTAATCCACCTTTCCGATAGGACACCATGTAACATAATGACTCTATAACCATGGTCGTCCATGTGATTCGTCACCTAGTAAAATCACTGCTTTCCAGATGCCGGTACCATTCGGGTACATTTGGACTATGACATTAAGGCTTAAAATTGATACTCGTATAAGATAAAGCTCTGAAACGCCGTAAAATGTAGCTTAGAAGCAGTGTTGTGCACTCGTCCTCGTCTTTCGTCCTCGTCCTCGTCTTCGTCCTCGTCCGTACTACGAGGATGAGGACGAAGTACGAGGACCTCCAAAAACTAGGTACGAGGACGAAGACGAAGTACGAGGCTCAAAAATTACAAGTACGAGGACGTGGACGAAGAAACAAGGACGAGGACGGAAGACGAAGGGTAAATACGACTCGTCCTTGCTTGAACTTTCTTGATTCGAATCTGTTTTTTACCGAAAAGTTTATTTTTACGACCAATCCGATTATTTGAACAATTTTTTTAAGTAACAGTTTCGATTTTATTAAGCAAGCATTTGCTTTTTCTCTTTGCTAGCTTTTTATTAGTTATTTGAGGTGATCATCAGTGATGCGTTGATTTTTTTCATCGTCATTTTGAAAAAGAGGATCTCCTGTTTTATCAGTGGCAATATAATTGCCAAGCAAAGCCAAAAATTTGATTCCTTGTCTCTTTAGAGATCTCACTTCACAATAGGCGAGAAAAATGCAATGTACTTATTTTGGTTTTTCGATAAAAAGTCAATTTTGAAATTACTTTGAGGAAATCGGGATCTGACGAGAAAAAGACGAGGACGAAGACGAGTACGAGCCGATTTCAGGCTCGTACTACGAAGACGAAGACGAGTACGAGCGAATTTTAAAAGTCGGTACGAAGACGAGTACGAAATACGAGGCCCAAATATTTCTGGTACGAAGTACGAGGACAGACGACGAAAATTGAAAATGCACAACACTGCTTAGAAGTTGTTCTACAACTCAACGTTGATTTTCTCTCGACTTAATACTAAACAGATTATCGAAATTTGAAAATGTCACAAAGGGACAACTTTTTTTGACTCTGAGTCTTTGAACAGATGCTTGTCGCTGAAACATATTAATTGATATGTTTCGATGCCATTTTTTGTCAAATAAATCTTTGGAAATTTGGATTTAAAAAACATCGCACATCGCTGCGATGTATCGCAACCGATTTTTCGAAACATCGCATCGCAAGCCAGTGCAGTCAAAGGAGCGCTTTTTAACTGTGTTTTCGGATTTCCGGTAAAGTTTACTCCGATCAGCACATTTTCAGGAGCAACAAGCAGAAAAAAATATTCATACTAGACTGCTTGAGAGTCGTCATAGCGATATATAGAAAGTCGTATTTTAAGTCATCAGCTCATTCGATCATATTTTTATCGAAAAAAAGCGTAGAATTCTTTGAAAGTTCAAATACACTCTTGATTTAAAATTGCGCCTGTTTTAGCAATGCCAAATTATGCTTTTACTTTTTATATAACACATAATTTCAGCAAAACTTCACTAGCATTCATTATTTACCTTACATTTTAGAACAATCTTGAAAAGAATGAGTAACAAGTGCAACCGTAGAAGAGAAAATGCTCAGGTTGATAGCACAGTAAATCCATTTAGAAAATTAAATCAACTAATTAATTTAGAGTGCGAGCAGCAGCAAAGCCGCAGGTATTCCCGTTATAAAAATATTTAGTTAAACGATCATTAGAAAAAGAAAAGTTATTTTGAGCTACTTAGGTTTGAAAAGTGGCCTCGGTGGCGCAGCAGGTGAGCATTCGCGTATTATGGCCCAAAAACGGTGTGCAAATTCGATCCCACGTATTGGCACGGTATTTTTTTTTGGCTTGTTTGGCCAGTTTCAGAAGTAATTAGGCTTTTGTTTCGCCAGATTCGGAATCAGCGACCCAAATTACCGCTAGCCGTACGAACAAGAAACGTAAGAACGAACTTGTAGGAACGAACACCATTTTAGGCCAAAAACGCAAATGGTTACCCACTGTGCCACCGAGACCACTTTTTCAAACTAAGTACTTTCCCCATTTAAGCTTAGGTTTGGATTCTTGCGTCTGACTGAGGCCAAGCTGAGGCCTGGCCATTACCGAAATCAATTTTTTAAAAGACATTTTTGAGAAAAGGATAAACGACTTACCACGATTTTTTGAAGGTCGGAACATTTTAAAAATGGAGGAATTGGCATTTTTCACAAAAATTTATATTGCGGAAAACACATTTTTTCGAATAATCGGGTGTATCTGGATATTTCTATAAGGAATTTTAGCAGTTTAATACCTTTAAAGAAAGGGAAATTCAAGTTGGTTTGAATGACACCAAATGTTTACAGAAAACTGTATGAAAATAAGTGAAAATCAACATTTATAGCAGAGCGGTAAAATTGAGAATAAATTTTGTGTGCATTTTTTAAAATGCATATATTCCGCTCCATATGCGTGTTTCACATGAACTGTCTATTTCAAAGTTGCTCAGAAAGAGTAGCAGAACACAATGGTCATCAGAAAAATTTTGAAAAAAAAATCGTGGTATAATTATTTATGACTTTATCATTTTCTCAGAAAGTGTCTTTTAAATTCAGAAATGGTGGTTTCAGGTATTCCTAAAAATTGGATGGAAGGGAGCGGGTTGGCGGATTATATTCCAGTAGCGTTGTTAGTATTCCAGTACGTCCGAATTTTCTTAAAAATTATATTTTTAAATTAAAATGATGTTTTAAAATTATTTTTCCTGAATATAAAACTAACATTTTTAGAATTGTTGCAAAACAGTGGCATCTCTATCCCTTTTCTGGGAATTGAAGCTCTTAATTTGGGCGAAAATTGTCTGGTAGTGACATTAGTGCAATTCCAGTAATGACCTATGCCAACATATCACCAGAACTGAAAATAATTTTCAAAAAATTGACGAAGAAGGATTCCTTGACTAGAGAAAAGGTGAAACTGTCATTTATTTCAATAATATTTTTTTTGATTAAAAGAATTAAAGGCGATGAAAAGAGTTGTGTGATTACATCAAACCAGAGGATGAGCTCAGAGCCATATTTCCATATTTTGCTTCCAACTACTCCAAACTTGTCACAGTAATTCTTATTTTTTTGTCAAATTTAAAACCACTGTGAATCTCTTCCACAAAAGTATTCAAATTGGGCACTATGTGATAATGGAGATTTAACTTGGTCCACCTGCTGTTTTTTATTGTGATTTTTCGGGCTCAGGCAAAAGTTGGTCTTCGCGTGTGAGTCAAAACATGAGTATAAGATATGTTGAGTCCGTCCTAACATACGCTGGCCTAAATTTGCCTGAGCTTAAAAAGTCTTAAAATCGGATAATTATAAATTACAAAAGGAAATAAATTTTACTTCTGAAAATAATTTTTTTCAGGAAACACACCCAAAATTCGTGCTTACGCTAACTCACTGCTCCTCACTTTTTTAAAAGCGTTGAAAAATGATAGAAAGGTTGCTTCTTATACAATTTAAAAGAATTAGACACTTACTTACAGGCTGGGAAGTACTCTTGGGGCTCAGTAGAGACAACTAGCTTAAAATTGGTAAGCATTCAAGTTTCAAATTTCGCTCAAGACAAAAAAAATTCAAAAAAAAAAATATTGTCTATTTTTTTTACTTGTTTTTTTGTTGGGGCGAGTGAAATTTTACTGAAAATTGGTTTTACAATTTTTGCTACACCTTCGGCACAATGAATAACTCGACAGTATGGAGGGCGATCGAAAAATAATTCGACATGTGGGGTAATTAGGAAAAGGTATGGTGAGTACGCACGGTCTTTCCCCTCATTTAATCAAAAACATTTAATAAATTTTCATTGTGAAAGCCAACAAAAAGCTTCAATATTCTGTTTGAATAAAAGACATTTAATGAAACCCATCAGAAAACGATATTTACTTTGGATCGATCGCACAACCATTCCGACAGACCGACGTGAAAGTCGACATTCACATTCATATGTTGTGACTTTTTATTTTAGTCAATCCCTTTTCTGCTGCTTTCTCTCAACGACAAATGCGACCAAGTCAGCAAATGGCTGAACGCTCCCCTATTGGAATGCTTCCCAGAGCAGAAACGAGCCCTGATGCTTCGAACCTACTCCAATGATGCGATGATTCTAGCACTAGAAGTTGTCAAGCTAAAGCATAAGCTGGTTCAACCACAGCAGTAAGCATTAATAATTTGATAAGATGCGCAAAATTTTATCAATTTTTGTAAATCTCTTCAAAGTACACATCTAAGGAACGGGAACCGGTTGGAATTATATAATTTTTAATGATTAAGACTTTTGGTTTTTTTTAAAATTTGATTGTTCTCGTAGACGAGAAAAGCGGCCAATTTCTCAACATACACTAAAGTTCACTATCTCACTATGGAATGGCCATTACTTTTATTCGTGGTGCGCAAAACAGATAAATTTATCTGAACCGATAAATTTATCTGCCAGATAAATTTTTATCTGACAGATAGAATTTATCTGCCCAGATAAAATTTATCTGATAGATAAAATTTTATCGGTCAGATAAAATTTGATTTTTAAATAAAATCATTAGCAAATTAAAAATGGGTTTCACAGTTGCAAATCTATGGAAGTTTCCAAGAATAATAGTGACTAAAATATTTGATGGGTTTCGCCAGAAATCCTGGCTGAAAAAATTGAAAACCCATCAGCTATTTTTATCACTATCATTCTTAAAAATTTCTATAGATTTGCAAGTGTGGAACCCATTTTTTATTTTCTTGATAATTTTCATTTAACATCGAATTTTATCTGACCGATAAAATTTTATCTGACAGATAAATTTTATCTGTCAGATAAAATTGTATCTGGCAGATAAATTTATCGGTTCAGATAAATTTATCTGTTTTGCGCACCACGCTTTATTCCTTTTTTTTGAAAATATACGAAAGGTCAAATTTGTGAGCTAAGATTTTCATTTCATAAAAAAAATCGCAGCATAAGACCATGGATGTGACTGCTTTTGTAAAAATTTAGGCTGTAAATTCCTTAAAATAAAATTGATGCAAATGTACAAGCCTATAATAAAATCACTTCAAAAATTGAATGTGAGCGAAATTTTATAGACTCTGTTCGACATAAGTGTTTTAAAGTGTCTAATATAAATATTTTTAGTTAATTTAGTGGGTTGCAAAACTATACTCAAATATTATTACAGATTTGTAGAGGATGAAACGGATGCTCAGCGACAAGCAAGATTGGTTGCTCAAGGTTCTTAGAAACAGTAATCTTGTGAAAATATGTTCGTTAACTGTTTTTAAGGTCTTGAAACTATGGGAATGTTGGTTCGAGAAGACTATGAGACGTGTAAATGCATATGCGACGATTTCTTCAGTCCTCGCAGTAATTACTTCTTTGATGAATAGCAGTGCGATGAGCGTAAGATATTTTTTATTTAAGAATGAATCCAATGGGCTAATTAGAAGAAATACGGTATTGAAGTATGGAGAATATGGCTTTATTGTTGAAAGTGGCCCCGAAAAAATTTGTCTGGTCCTTCCGTAGATTTTTTTTTCAAAAATTTCACTAATTTTTCACAAAAAATATTATTCTTATTTCGAATAAATATGTCCCATCTTCCTTCTCAATCATTACCAGGGCCCAAATTCTATGCAAATGCATATTTCTGCGGATATGCAAGCAATAGTTATGCACAAAAAACGCACTTTTAGCCCTGTTTAAGTACTTTTTTCGTACTTTTATGCAGCATGTTTTGCATATTTTCCATTTTTAAGTGCATATTTTGCATGTTTTGCAATTTTTGACGCATATTTTCTGCATATTGTAGAAAATCTCAGAAATTTTTTGGCTAAAAGAAGTCTTTTGTGTATAAATTGTCAATTTCTTAGTTTCCAAAACCAGGACACTTTATTGTCAAGCGTGTAAGAAAGAGATTTCTTCACTATAACCTTATTGAGGTAGCTAACGTTTCAGTACCGTGCAATTCATATTTTCAGTTAAAGTAGCAAAATAACAGTGCAAAGCACCGATTTGGCTTGTAAAAGATATTAATTTCGAAAATCGCAAAATGCACATTGTTTATATTTGCGAGAAGATTGAAAGAGTGGAAGGAGTACAAAAGCCTTAGATGTCTCGAAATTGCTTTACAAAATTTTTTTTGCAACTTAGCTAGTAAATGGCGGTCAACACTTTTCATAAATCTTTTCGACTGAAATCCTGCTTCATCTTCATGGGAGCAAAAGTTTTTTAAAGCTATGTTCAAATCCTAGTTCAAATGAATTAAATCCTAAAGTCAAATGGATTAAATCCTTAGGTTAAATCACCTTGCTTCAGCAAAGCCATATGTCAAATTTTGGTCAATTTTTTTTGCAAAAAAATTTAGCATTATCCAAAAAGTATCTTTTAATCATGTATAAGCTGCCAAACCGTTTAAAAGCATGTTTTAGAGCAATTTTACGACATATAGTGATTCTTCACAAATGTAATGTGGTACATTTAAAAGGTTTAGTCTAAAAATACTGCATATTTTACGTTTTTAGCGCATATTTAAGCATTTTTAGCGCATATTTATGCGCATATTTCGCATTTTTAGTGCATAGAATTGGGGCCCTGATCATACACTACACATGAAATCAAAAAATGTTTAGATTTCAGAGTTTTTTTTATATGCGTAGGCGCAGAGTAGGCCAGCGTATGTCAGGACAAACTTAAATATGTTTCTTCTGAACTTTTTATAGTTTGCTCAACGTGTTTGAGTCCCTCCTAACTTATTCTGGCCTACTCCACATAAAGCTCAAGCAGAAAAAGTCCAAAATAGTCCACAGGGGGGAGGGGGGGGGTGGATGGCTTGAACAGCACAAATACCGGTTTTCGTTTGTAATGATTTATTTAGGTACGTATCGCCACACTAGTATTCTGTCCAATCTGCTGCAGAAAAATCCTGAACCTGCTACGGACTAAAATTCCAAGCATGATACTGAACAATTTGGATGCTGAAAATGTGTCTTTATGTCGAAACGCATTTGAGTTGGCAGCTATCAATTTTAACAAATAAATTTTAAAATTTCAGTGCTTTATAATTTTAGCCGGGTTTGCTAAGATAATTTTTTAATTTTTTTAGTATAATCTGGTTTTTGCAGAGACAAGCGTTTTTACGAGAATTGCAAAATTGACAAAGCCGTGTGCCAAAAGCTACTAGTGTTGTGAGAAAGAAAAATATGTAAGCCATGATTTTTTTATAGAATGTAGATAATTAGTGTGAAGAAGTGGAAAGTGATGGGCGCAATCCTGCAGGCATTTTAATCTTATTTTAGGCAGTGGACAGTTTCTGGAGACATCCCTCAGCTTTTGCACTTGGTCACAAACAATTTGGGTGAAATGGATAGAAGAAAGTGGACCTGTTCCCTGATAGACTCTTTTTTCGAGGGGTTCGTTACATTTCTAAATTCACTCTGCGCCATTTGATTGAACAAACTTGTGTCAGGAGTCTACAGTCAATATCCATGGTCTCTTGGGCAACTCCTTTCAGTGAATTGTGCAGATACTGCTTTGCCAACTATGCAAATGATTCAGAGCTCATCACTTTTATTTTGAAGAAGGTTTTGTCAATTTATGGGCTTAGGATACCTTGCTCAATACCTTGCTTAAACACTCAATAAGCAGATTCCGCAAAACGGTCTCTGCAACGGTGATATGAAACTTTCGGCCCTATTCGAGACGAGGACATTTTTTGCCTGGTTCCCCAGTTCATTTTTTGTGAATTTCAGGATTTATGCTTTGCAAGAGTAGGCCAGCCTATGTTAGGACTGACTCAAACATATCTTAGACGCACAATTTAGATTCATGTTTGAGTACGTCCTCCGAAGCCTACTCTTGCCTAAGCCTAAAGCCAAAAAATTTAAAAAATCAATAGGGACGCCCAAGGCAAAAAACTGTCCTAACTCTGTCCCTCCTTTTCAAATTTTGATTACAGCACTGAAATATCGCATAAGTCTGAGATATTACATCTAGATTATGAGCTACAATATTTTTGAGTCCTTCCTAGCACACTCTGCCCTACCATTGCCCATGCCTAAAATTTCACAAAAAACCAACAGGGGGACCAAGGTAAAAAAGCTGTCCTCCTCTGGGATAGGCCAAACTTTTTTAAAAAAATTTCGGCGCTACTGGCTTAATACCCCCCCCCCAAAAACAGCTACTTCTGATACCCCCCCCCCCCAATCCTCGGACCTACTGGCTTATACCCCCCCCCAAAAATCAAGATTTTTAGGAGTGGTCAAAACATATTTTAAGCAATAATTTCGCCATAAAAGGTCCAGAAAGCAATTAAAATAGGGTTCAAGGGCTGTATTGGGAGGGAAGGGACAAAACAGGGGCCACTTCTATAGTGCCTATAAGTACCAAGAGTATTATTCTCTAGAGTTGAAGTCACTTTCAAACCCAGCCACTTGTGGTGCACGTAAAAGTATAAGGACTCGAAATGATCGGACCGATCAGCCGGGTTGATCCTGATGGTCGTCCTTTAACTTTTGGATGGCTGAGCCTCTGGCTCGTAGCCCCAGCCCTGAAGAGGGAAACCCTTTCGGCCGAAAAAGCAAAGATGTTGAACATAGTAGTTGAGAACGGGCCTACCGCATAAATAACTGTGGTATGCATGTTTTTTCATGCATCCAGAGTCGCTTCGAGTGATTGTGTTTAAGGTATGTGTGTGCGCAATCTCAACTCCAAGCCCCAAGCCCCCTGCGCCCCCGAAGGGGCGCAGGGGGCTTGAGAGTTAGAGATGCGCGCACGCACTTACCTTAGACATGATTCCGAGAGTAACTTGATCATAAAATGCATATAGAGTCTATTTTGCCACGGCCCGAGTTGAAAAACATGGTAAAGCAGCTAAAAAAAGTGGCCCCTGTATTATTCCTTCCCCCCTCCCAATACAGCCATAATCCCTTCAAACTTTTTCTGTGTCCCTTTATGGCAAATTATTGCATAAAAATGGTTTTTAGACACTCCCAAAAAAGTCGGTTTTTTGGGGGGGGGGGTATATGACAGTAGGTCCGATTTTTTGGGGGGGGGTATAAGAAAGTAGCTTTTTGGGGGGGGGGGGTATAAGCCAGTAGCGTCCAAATTTCTTTTGTCTTTTAGATAAATTAGATATATAACACCCTCTTTTTTTTTTTCGATAAAAAAACACCGATTAGCGTTTGCACCGCGTTTTATAACTGAAGAATTCTTTGTATATTATTCGAAACATTCTGCAGTTAACGATGAGACGAAATCTGACTCAGAAAAAACGGTTGCTTGTCTGAGTTAAAAATCATAAAAAAATTGAGCAAAATTTTTCTGCAAAATGGAGGTATTATATAGAATAAAGACAAAAACTTGGTAAATTTATTGAACAAGGTACTAAGCAAAAATTTGCAACCAGATGTCCAAAACAGATTTTAGGTCCTTAAAAAGTAGCTAACCGTAATAAGTGTTTATTTATAGGTACTATCAATTCATAGACGTCATTCTGATCAACTCTAAAGAGGACCCAAACTTGTTTGCACAGGTGGCAACCCTAGTAAAAGCTTGCTTAATGAACAAGGTGGATGATGCGACCTTGAACGGGTTTTCCAATTCGCTGCGTCTAAATCTATTGAACAAAGTAATGAGTTCTATCGCGAGTAGTATGATTGCTTTACAAACATTTTACACTTAGTTACCTGCCTCATGCAGATTGATTGAGAAATTAGTAGATTCCTCCGATGATCATCAATTCTGCTCTGCAATCGCAAAAAGATGAAACTGCCTAATGCAACCGTCATTAAAATAGTTGGATTCATTTTATTTAAAAAAAATTCACATTTGACTTCTTAGCTTCAAAACACCCGGAAATTCTGATTCAAGGTGAAATTTCTGGGCTGTTACTCGAAAAATCTTAATAGTTTAGAACAGATCTGCTAGCAATTGTTGCAAAACGGGTGGGACATGAAAATACGAGTCATATGGAAATGAGGGATCTGCTGCATATTCTCTGCAACTATTTGTCTTCTGCGACAGCAAGGACTGTCTTAACAAATACGTGCAGGTAAGATTTAGGAAATAAACAAATTAGGAAGTTTAGCTTCAAGGCCTACATAATAGCAGTTACAAAAGCTTATCTATTTGCAGAAGATTTATTCATTTATTTAGTGATGTTTATTGACTTTATCAAGGGAGGGGTCCAAGGAATTCCCTGGTTTTGAAAAGAGCACGACTTTTTACCTAGAGCGATTTTCGAAATTCTGTTTTTGCCAACCGGTTGTTCTTGTCGACAATATGTTAAAAACACGATTTCGCTTGGTCCCCCTGGGGTTTTAGCTCTGTCAGCAAATGGCATTTAGATGGGCCAGCCCAAACCACACGCGCGAACCAAACCAAAATCGTGTATTTCAGAATTTATATCAAAAAAAATTGTCGGTGAAAAAAATTGATTGGCGAAAACAGGAGTACGGAAATCGCTACAGTCAACCCTCGATATAACGGACCCCGATATAACGTACCCCTTGATATAACGTACCCCTTGAAACTTTTTGGTTGGATTCATTCAAATTAGAATAAGTTCACCCCCGCTATAACGTACCCTGATATAACGTACCCCTTGCAGATAAACTGATATTCGCGTTACCCTCGATATAACGTACCCTTGTAAAATTGGAGTGTTATATATACCAATCCAATGCAGTTTTGCTTTTTTTTCTGCTCTGCAACATTTTCTGGCAGTCATCAAGTGTTCCTTTTCACAAGTAACATCAACAGTGGGTAACACTGCTATAGGTATGAGTAATAGACTATTCGATAGCCCAACTCTCGCTGAATCACGTAGTAAATGCCTTTTCGTCTAATCTAGAGAAGAATTCTTCTTAGAGTCAAACCTGGATACAACACCACCCAAGGGAGCGACCATAGGGTGGTGTTGTATCGAGGGTTCATTTGACTACATTTTAGTCAAAGCTGACCAAATGGTCCGTTTTTGAGTCGTGTTATCGGGGCGGTGTTGTATCGAGGTTCTACTGTAGCACAGGAAATTAAATATGTTAATTTTTATACAGGAAAAATCAGAAAAATTTTCGAAAACACTTTTCAAAACACTGTTTTAGATAAGGGATGCCTGAGGGATTAAACCCAGGTCTCGTGACTTAAATTTTTTAAGAAGGACATTTGGGCTAAAAAAAATATCCAGTGCTTAGGATATTGATAAGCGATATTTATAAGCTATTGGCTATTTATAAGCGAACGCTCGTGTTGAATCTGCCCTTGCTTGTGGTGCATTATCGCATTATTGTGCATTATTTGGGAAAATATATGGCAATTGAGTGTACTTTTGGAAGTTTAGTTTTGATTCAACCGACCCCCGGTAAAATATACCCTGCATCTAACCGATGGTATATTCTCTCTCAATCAAGTTCGGTATGTCCCCAGCACTCAAATTTGGTATACCCCCAGCACTCAATCAAACAACAGGAGGACCAAGGAAGACAAACCCTTGATATAACGTACACCTGTCATCTATTTGGTCCTGCCTTCGATATAACGTACCCTCAATATAACGTACCCTCGATATAACGTACCCCTTTGCCCGCCCCCAGGGTACGTTATATCGAGGTTTGACTGTACAAAAAAAAGTTATGACCGTTTGACAAGGAAATTTATTCGACCACCCAAACATTTTTGAATTAATTTAATTTTAAATCAGTTTGATCTACGTTGCAAAATTATTTGAAAACCATCTTTTTATAGCCAAAGAATTTTTTTAGCATAGCACATATCGTATTATCCCTAATGAGCTCGCCGGAGCGCTTTTATAACCCTCCGAAAATCAAGAAAATTTTGGGTTGATCTCGAAATTTTCGCGTGCTCGACAAAAAATCTAAAAAACGGAATCGGTTAAGCTCGTGGGAGTAGAGAAAATGCAAAAACCGCTCTGCAAATATTTACTTTATCCTAAAATAAAGACCCTCGAAGTAAAACGGAGGAGCGTTTATTAGAATGGGAGCACTAATGAAGAGAATACGGTACTTTTGTTTTGTTTAGCTATATATCGTAATTTCTGTAATAGAGCCACCGATGGCCTTTTTTTCGCATGCCCGAAAAAATTAAAATAAATTTGGTCAATCTAGAGATTTTTGCGTCAAAATGCGAAATATAAAAAGCGGAATCGGTAGTGCTCCTGGGAGTTTTAAAA
>SADC01000490.1:0-59457 GCA_004194705.1 Ditylenchus dipsaci
CAAAGTTTTGAAAGTTATAGTTAGGATGATGGTTAAGAAGCATAGTTTGAAAGTTATAATTAGAGTCATAGTTTAGAGGCCTAGTTTGAAAGTAAAAGTGAGAGTCATAGTTAGAGGCATAGTTTTTGAAAGTAAAAGTGAGAGTCATAGATAGAGGCATAGTTTTGAAAGTAAAAGTGAGAGTCATAGTTATGGGGCATAGTTTTGAAAATAAAAGTGAGAGTCATAGTTAGAGGCATAGTTTTGAAAATAAAAGTGAGAGTCATAGTTAGAGGCATAGTTTTGAAAGTTATAATTAGAGTCATAGTTAGAGGCGTGGTTTTGAAAGTTATAATTAGAGTCATATTAAAGGCATGGTTGAAAGTTATAATTAGAGTCATAGTTAAAGCATTGTTTTTGAAAGTAAAAGTAAGAGTCATAGTAAGAGGCATATTTTTGAAAGTTATAATTAGAGTCATAGTTAAAGGCATGGTTTTGAAAAGTTATAATTAGAGTCATAGTTAAAGCGCATTGTTTGAAAGTAAAAGTAAGAGTCATAGTAAGAGGCATATTTTTGAAAGTTATAATTAGAGTCATAGTTAGAGGCATGGTTTTGAAAGTTATAATTAGAGTCATAGTTAAAGGCATTGTTTTGAAAGTTATAATTAAGTCATAGTTAAATGCATTGTTTTGAAAGTTATAATTAGAGTCATAGTTAAAGGCATTGTTTTGAAAGTAAAAGTAAGAGTCATAGTAAGAGGCATATTTTTGAAAGTTATAATAGAGTCATAGTTAGAGGCATGGTTTTGAAAGTTTTAATTAGAGTCATAGTTAAAGGCATTGTTTTGAAAGTTATAATAAGAGTCATAGTTAGAGGCATTGTTTTGAAAGTTATAATTAGAGTCATAGTTAATGCATGTTTTGAAAAGTTATAAATTAGAGTCATAGTTAAAGGCATTGTTTTGAAAGTAAAAGTAAGAGTCATAGTAAGAGGCATATTTTTGAAAGTTATAATTAGAGTCATAGTTAAATGCATTGTTTTGAAAGTTATAATTAGAGTCATAGTTAAAGGCATTGTTTGAAAGTAAAAGTAAGAGTCATAGTAAGAGGCATATTTTTGAAAGTTATAATTAGAGTCATAGTTAGAGGCATGTGCCGGAATGCACCATTAGAAAGTTTAAAGTTAAAGTTCAAAGTTAAAGTTATTGTTCATATGGTGCATAATGTTAAAGTTAAAGTAAAGATAATGTAAAGTTAAAGTTATTGGTATGCACCAATTATAAGAGTTAAAGTTTAAAGTTAGAGTAATGTTTTTTGATATGCACCATATAAAGTTAAAGGTTTTTAAATGCACCATTTATTAAAGTTAAAGTTTGAAGTTAAAGTTATTGTTAATTGGTATGCACCATGATAGAGTTAAAAAAAAGGTGCATTAGGGCATTAACTTTAAACTTTAACTTTAAACATTGAACATTAACTTAACTATATAATGGTGCATTTAACCCCAAGTGTCAGTGGAAAAAACGAACTTTAACTTTAAACTTTAAACTACCTTTTGAGGTAGTTTAAAGTTAAAGTTAAATTTTTAAGTACTTGTACCATACTTTCAGAAGGCATTTCTATACCTAGAATCATGCGAAAAACACGGTTTTTTGGTCATAATCAACACTTGACAACAAAAAACTCACGAATTCGGGCCCTGAACACCACTAACTCGCCTAAACCATTTCTCATCATCAAAACACCCTCAAATCGTCTCAAACCAAATCTAACCACCCCAAACTATCCCGAATCACATCAAACTACCCCAAACCACACTCGAAGAGCCCGAAGAGCCCGAATGACCGCCTGAAATCACCCGAACCGTCCCAAATCACACAAAACTAACCCAAAACACCCCAAACCACCCCAAACCATCCCAAACCACCCCGAACCATTTCAAACCATCTCGAATCACCCCAAATCATCCCAAACCATCTCGAATCATCCCAAATCATCCCAAACCATCTCGAATCATCCCAAATTATCCCAAACCATCTCGAATCACCCCAAACCACCCCCAAACCATCCCAAACACCCCGAACCATTTCAAACCATCTCGAATCAACCCCAAACACTCCGAAGACCTAAAACCACCCCAATATTCAAGCTACCCTCTGAACTACCTGTAAAGCATCCTTAATGCTGCTTGCCAAATTTTCGAATCACTTTTGTTATCAAAAAAGCTGACTTATATTTTTCCCTGTACTTTGAATTTTAGCTTATAAATAATTCTGAAAGCTCCTTCACATCTTTTTTTGATGTTTTTTTATAATCAATGATCGTGCATTGTGAAATAAAGTGAAGAGAGAGAGAAGATGTTTTGCCATTTTGTTTATTTTATGTGGCTAATGGTGTCAGCATCATTTTAAAAACTCTTATTTAATATTGAAATTATTTAATTTCATTAAATTATCACTGCTTCAGAAATTCATGGAGCAAAACTTCTACAAGATTTTCTCAAGAAAAAGCCGCTCGACTGGCTGAATTGGTGAAAGACAACCAAGGAAATTTGTCCCAGGCAAGAAAGCATTTAAAAATGCTGCTCAAACTGTCGAGGGCAAGTATCAGAAGTATGAGAAGTATCAGAAGCTAAAGAAACGAAATTCGATATAATATTATCAGCTTATTAGCAATTATTATTAGCAATATTAGCTTCTTAGTTCTAAAATACTTCCAAAATGTTAGTTTCATCTTTTTAAATGGAGCATGTCGAAAAAAACTCTAACATTAAACACTAACTATAACTATAACTTCAACCTTGAAATGGTGCATTTGCACAAACATTAACATTAACTTTGAACTATATCTTTAACATTATCTTTAACTTTAACCTTGTGATGGTGCATAACTATTAACATTGAACTTTAACTTTAACACTAACTATAACTTTAACTCTTTCGTATGCACCATTAAAAATGATGCATTTAACTTAAACAATAACTCTAACTTTAACTATAACTTCAAACTTATAATGGTGCATTCCGGCAATGGTTTTGAAAGTTATAACTAGAGTCATAGTAAAGGCATTGTTTTGAAAGTTATAATAAGAGTCATAGTTAGAGCATTGTTTTGAAAGTTATAATTAGAGTCATAGTTAAATGCATTGTTTTGAAAGTTATAATTAGAGTCATAGTTAAAGGCATTGTTTTGAAAGTTATAATTAGAGTCATAGTTAAAGGCATTGTTTTGAAAGTTATAATTAGAGTCATAGTTAAAGGCATTGTTTTGAAAGTTATAATTAGAGTCATAGTTAAAGGCATTGTTTTGAAAGTAAAAGTAAGAGTCATAGTAAGAGGCATATTTTTGAAAGTAGAAGTAAGAGTCACGGTTAGAGTCATAGTTAGAGGCATAGTTTTGAAAATAAAAAGTGAGAGTCATAGTTATCAGCGTAGTTTTGAAAGTAAAAGTAAAGGTCATAGTTAGAGACATTGTTTTAAAAGTTAAAGTCATAGTTATAAGAATGGTTTTGAAGCGAAAATTGGAGTTATAGTTATCAGCATAGTTCTCGAAGTCAAGTTTGAAGAAGTATAGACACGGTCATAGGCGTAGTTCTCAAAGTAAAAGTTAAAGTCATAGTCATCAGCACTGTTTTGAAGTCAAGTTCGAAGAGGCTGAAGAATTTTATTCACTGAATGCCAACCTAATATAGCTGGTTATCAAATTTTGCGAATTTCAGCTTGAAATAATATGCTTTACTTCAAAAATTTACCTTATATCGATATTAACACCACAAGTTATGAATTTTAGTTATAAATTCCATACCATTCCATACCATTCAGAATTCATACAATTTTTTTCTTAAAAAAATTTAACATCTTTCGAAAATATGAATTTTTTCTACAGAATATAAAATCTCTGAACGGAATTTCTTGTTTATATGTAAAACTCAGTCTTATTAAATAAAATCTTTTGAGATATACATGGTGTTAATATTATTTTCACCGCTTTTTGCGATTTCTCAACCACTGGAATGCCTGATTGTACTAAGAGTACATTTCGCCAAAAATTTCACGCTTAATACCAAAGGAAAACAAAAATATTTCAAAAATCATTATTCGCGAGTCTATTGCCCAACGAACCAACCAAGTCAGCATTTTTGCGCATGAGACTTCAAGAGGGCAAATCTCGTAAATCTTTATCATCGAATACAGTAATTGATAACTTGAAAAAAGCGCAGATTATGGGCTTTCGAATGAAAATATCACTGAAGTATTTATGACTATTCAATGTAAAAATTTTACTTCAAAGAAAAAATGTTTCATTTTTTGAAAACGTTATTCATACTTAAGAACCAAACAAAAAATGTGATAAATTCATTTTTTTAATTCTCAATGAATACCATCAGAAAAAGCAAGAAAAATTGCACTAGAAAAACCTTTGAAGACGGATAAAAAGACGCGTCCTCATTGTTTAGCAAGACTTTCAAAAATAAAATTCAAAATCAATTTTGATGTGAAACTCATATTTCGCTTGAGGAAACCTGATTCTTGACACCGGATTCGAGTTCAGCATAGTCGATTTGCTGATATATATATACTAATATATACTTTTCAAAGCTAGGGTAGGTATGAGGTGGTGATTCACTAGTGAAACATGATGTCTACATATAATATTATCGAGGTAAAGTTTACTAGGCTTTTTTCTTCTTTTAGACTTTTAACGTACTTATGTTTCATTCTTTTCTTTAATTTTATGTGCCAATAGAGCAGCCTTTCTCTCTTGTTTGAGCATAAGGTTACATAAGGTGCATTAGGTTATAGCACAAGAGATAAGAAAGGGCACAATTTTTCTTAAAAATAAAGAACATGTTTTAATAAACTTTTAAAAGAAAATATGTATGGAAGCTGTCAAAATGTTAAACTGTATTACAGCTACTGCAATACTCGAGTTGGAAAACTATTACGCTTTTGAGGTCTTGCCAAAAAATTTCACATTTTTATTTCATTTTTATTGATTTCAAAAATCATAGGAACAAAGTTTCTATTGCAAGTTTAAGCAGAAGAGCTGCATTTAACCATAGAATGAAAAATAGATCTTCTGTTAGCCATCAAGTTTGCGGAGAGTCAAATTCTTTTATTTGCCTTCTTCTAGCACAATTATTCTGCAACATTTTTATAGATTGAAAAAAAATTCTGGTATAATTTGAAATTTTTATTGTTAAAATATGTATCTACCTACCTATCATAGTCCATAATAGTATTCAAACGATGAGCTATAGTAATGACAGTAGAGTCAGAAAATTCGTCTCGTATTGTTCTTTGAATAAGTGCATCCTAAAATATATTTTTTTTTTAATTAAATTGTAGAAAAATATATCACGTATATCATAAAAAAACAAGCCGAATCATTGTTTAGACCAAATTTGAAAATTGAGTAAGTGCAGATCGACTCGCAGTTGAAATTTTTAATAAATTGTCGAATGTGATGTTGAAAACAACATTTTTACTTGGTTTCTCCCCTGTGGAAAAAGACTTGCATTTCTTGAGGCCATCCACAAAGCACGACCTAAACCAAGCAAAAATCGTAGTTTTTCACATGATGTACCAAAAAAATCGTGAATCAATTCTTAGTTGACTGCCGAGAGCAGATTTTCGAATTTTTATCAGAGAAAAAAGTTATGCTTACCGTATTCCTCTAATAACTCACCCTCTCTAATAACTCACCCCCCTCAACTTTGAGGGCCTATATCTCAGCTCGGAACAAATATTTTGCAAAGCTGTTTATTGCGTTTTCTTAATTCCCACGAGCTCTACCGATTCCAGTTTTTAAATTTAATATTTTCACCCAAAAATCTCGAGATCGACATCAAATTTTCCAATTTTCAGCGATCCAAAAAATCACCCGGGTGAGTTATTAGATGAAATACGATATTTTAATTTCTTAAAAAACCGTGTAATTTTATCTGAATCGTGAAATATTTTTTTTTATTTTTCACGATTTAATATTTTTCGAATATTTTTTATAAAAGTCAAAATTTATACAGTCTGTCTTTAATATAACACCACGCTGGAACTGTGCAGAATTTTTTGTGGTGGACATGCTCTGTTAGATAAAAATTTCAATGAAAATTGTAAGGAGCCGGCTTTTGTGTTATATCCAGGTAGTCTGTATGACAATCATACCGTGTTCATGTCAACAGCTGCCGTAGCTTCATCAAGCACCAAAACTTTGCTTTTCCTCAAAAGTGCTCTAGCTAAGCAAACCAACTGCCGTTGGCCTATGCTGCAATAACTTTTTATAACAATAAAATCAAGAAAATACAGCACTCTCACCTTATATTATCACCACCTTCAGTGATTTCGTGGTAAAGGCGAGTTGGTTGGCTCTCTGCATATTCTTTCAAATTAGCGTATTCCTAAAATTAATAACACTTATTCAAGGATAAGTTTATGTTTTCACCAAAGCTCTCCACACATCTGCATCAGAGTGCCTGTTAAATGGATCTAAATTAAAGCGCAGAGTACCAGAGAAGAGAACTGGATCTTGTGGAATAATAGTGATGTTAGAGCGTAAGTCATGCAAGCCTAGAGTGCCTATGTCTATGCCGTCTATTATGATACTGCCTTCCACTGGTTCTATCATTCGAAACAAAGCTAAGGTGACTGAACTCTTTCCTGAAAACGTTAAGCATACTAATTTAAAACTGAAAGATTTTTAAAGAAATTTCGGGTTAGACTTTTTTTTTCAAAAAAGACGATGGTAAGTATTTAAATGAAATTATTTATTCTTATTACTTTTTTTGCAGACGATAACGTTTTTCACGTTTTTCTCGTGAATAATTTAAGATTTTTGAAAAAACATGATTGTCTATCTTCTTTTTTACACTTTTAGAAATGTAATAAATGCAATAAATAATACCCAAAAAGTTTAAATAATTAGATAAAAAGAAAATACAGGGTGGCCCATCCTTAGCGAACGGTTGTTTTGGCCATAACTTTTCTTTTAAATATCCGATTTCGCTCATCTTTTTTACAAAGACTCGTGACATTAAGGCTAACAATATTCTGCCTAATTTGTGGTAGGAAACATGATTGTGAGAGCGGCTACGGACAGGTTTTGAGAAAGTCAAAAATTTTGAAGAAGGGAAAAATTTGAAAAAATTTGAACCTATGTCTTGGTTTGAAAATTCACTCCGAAAACGCGCCATTTCAAATGTAACCAACAACGAACCAACAACCTATCCTGTTCAGCTTCAGGATCGACGACTACTCAATTGAGCAGAAAGTGTGGACAGTCTTTTTGATTGTTGAAAATTCGAAGTCAATTTTTTATACCATAGGGGGACCAAGGCAAATTCCAAAATTTCCAACTTTTTAGACCGCATGAAAACTTTGCAATTCTAGTGCCCTATTGCTGGCCCCAATGTCACGAGTCTATGAAAAAAAGATGAGCGAAATCGGATATTGAAAAGAAAAGTTATGGCCAAAACCAAACGTCCGCTAAGGACGGGCCACCCTGTAATTAGAGGAAAAACGGGAGATTCACATTGTCTACTTTGGCAACTTTACAGAGAATTACATAGTTAAATCTGCAGTTGTTAACGTTGTAGTAAATTTTATAGTTAGTTCTACAGTTGTCTACTTCACAGTTGATATTATAGTTTAACTACATTATTAGGTGCTTGGGTAACAATCCGAGCAGTTGGTGTATTTGTGAGGTAGTAAATGAGGTATTTATTTATGAAGTAATTATCCTCGAATTGGTTAGACTTACCTGTTGTCTGAGCTACCACCCTAAAGTTGGGAATGCTGCAATGCGACAAACGTATCCTACTCAAACACTCTCATTCCATTCTCCATCATTTTATTCAACAATACACTTACTCTCCTTGTACGCCTAGCCATTTTGTTGACATTGTACGCCTAGCCACTCTACTGACACACTTACATTTCTGCTGACACCCCTAAGTACCCTCTTAAAGGGTTCGAAGCAAAATCTGACAAAGGTTTGCGAAAAATGGCTTAAAATTGGGTTTGTAAACGAAAATCCAAATAAAATCCACGCTAAAATTCACTATCTCAGGCTTGGTGGGCAACGAAAAAATTGTTGACAGCTATTTATCTTTTCATCATGAGCGTTTATGCTTAAAAGAGAGCTAAGATGTTGTACTTAAGGGCTACAGAAAGATAGCCGACATAAGTTTACAGAGGTGAGAGAAAATCGGTGTTGAACCAATACATCCACCAAAAATCTTCCCTGAAGTCCACCATTTCAAATTTAAAAGAAATCTTTTCGAAGCGAGTTTAATTATGCGTATTTTTGCTTAAAAGGGAGCCGAGAGATGTCCAGCAGAGATTGCAAAAATTGGGAAAAAATTGTGGTCCAAAACAAAATTGGCGACACACACAAACTCACACTTTCCAAATACTATAAAAGCATTTATTGATTGAGTAGCATTGATTCATCACATTTCATTGATTTTTCCCTATTGTTAATCAAGTATGGTGTAACAAAGATGGAGAATTGAAGCCCTAGGTCGAAAGGTCAGCTTCAAGTGCGAGCATACGCATATGGGAATCAACTGATGGTAATCATCTGACAAAAATGTTCAAAAATTCAAAAGAAAAGCCGAAAAGAAAAGTAAAAATAGGCTGTGAAAGTAAAAAAAACTGTAAAAAGACGTGAATCACCTGCAAAAAATACTTGCTCACCATTTATGACCTGACTTTTGAAAGTTAAAATATAAAGCGACATTTTTTTTAAGCAAAGCCGTTTGAAAAATAAAATCATTAAATTTTTTTTTAGTATCCAAATACGTTAAAATTAGGTCAAAATAGTATAAAAACGCTAAGATATGAGAAAAATTAGCACAATTCAATTTTTCATATAGTACGTCTATCAGACAATTTCCAATATTTTTGGAAAATGTCACCTTACATTTTCCAAAAATATTGGAAATTGTCTGGTAGCCTACAGTACAGCTCCCTGAAATTGTTTTAACATGATCTTAACAAATTCGAATATAAAACGACATTCTGGAAGACATATTTGTAGATAAACTGGGCTTTTAGTTTTCTTTTCAATTTTTTAAGTATTTCTTCGCTAATTTATAGTACACTTACCAGCCCCAGTCCTTCCTACTATTCCAATTTTCTCATGTGCATTGATCTCAGCATTTATTCCCTTGACTACTAGGTCCAAACCAGGTCTATACCTGGTAGAGTAGTTTTGAATGCGGATTTTGCCTTCTTGCGGCCAACCTTTAGGTGGTTTATTGCCAGGTAAACTTTCCCATTCCGCTTCAGGAGTAGTGTCAGAATATTCTTTGATTCTCTCTACAGAAACTATGTTTGTTTCCAACTTGCTGATTTGACGGATGGCAAAGTTAAGCACAAATGTTATCTGAATTACAATTTGTGTAAAATAGAGGGGAATCTTAAAAATCAGTATATTACGTTGAAAGAGTAGGAAACAGAAAGCCCGAGCACTCCAGCACTTATAGAATCACGAGTCAGAGTTGCTAAGAGAGCTGCAAAAAGGACCACACAATTGCCAATAAATTCCAGGCGAACAGATAGCCAGCGATTGGCAACGTAGTTTAGGTAGCGACACTTAATAGAATTACTGTGCAACTTCTCTTAATTTATTTTTCCGAAAATGACAGAATGTAACTTTTTTTAAACGCCTAGAGATCTTGCAAAAATTTCTAATGAAAACAAGAAATTTTCTAACATAATTATGCAAATCAGTATTTGAAAAGCTTAGCAGGCATTTACGGCAACAATCTCAAGAATAATAACCACAATGAAAGAAAACGTGGGATAAATCGAAATTGTGAATATAGCTATTTTGAGTATATTTTGTCACTTTGAAAACAGAAATTAAATTAACTCTAATAGTAGCCCCCTCTGATTTTAGCACCTTTCTCCCCTCTTATTCGAGAGTTGTATTTCAGAGCAGAGTCAATATTTTGAAAATCTGTTTATTGCACTTTCTCATCTCCCACAAGCTCTACCAATTTTTTTTTGATTTTGGATTTTTACTCAAAAATCTCGAGATTGACTTTGAATTTTTCCGACTTTCGGTGGGTCGAAAATTAGTAGCCCCTACTACCAGGGCTACTACCAGAGTAAATACGGTAGACGGTATTCAGTTTTTCTTGAACATACCTGAACATGCGTATCAACTTTGTTTTCTTCGATTTTACAAAACTTCTGCACCAAATCATAGGCTCGGATGGTGGCACAGCCCTAAAATTACTATTGAATCCTTAAAAGACTTTTAAAAATTTCGGCTGCTCATATTCAAAAGAGCACTTTTAGATGTGATGAAAAAAATTCGAAAATTTCAAATTGACAAATAATATTCTGTTTTTCTGATATTTGTGATTAAACTTAGTTTTGAAGCAAAACATATAAGATAATTTTATCATCGCTTCACATAATTCTGACAATACTTCTTACCTATGCTTTATTTTTTCCTCATATTTTAGAAACTAATAATTTCTCAAAAAAACTTACATGTATAGACTCACTGAGATGCGAATAGATTGGTGATCGAGTGATTGATTCCAGACGTTTTAACTGTCTCGAAGTAGCTATGTAAAAGCGCTAAACTTGCAAAGTTTTTTAATCAGACATAAAAAAATTTACACCACCTACCAATACAATAACATACAGAATAGCCAATGGAATCACAACAAATCCAAATGTAGGTGTTGACAATATAATAATGAGAAGCGTAGAAAGCACTTGAAGCACACATTGAGCGAAAAACTGAACGTTGTAAGGCAATAAATAATCCACTGTTTCTATGTCCTGAATACATAATTCAGTGAAGAGATGATCAATATTAAGTTATGAAGCGGGTTATAAATGATAAAGTTATGAAAGGTTAGTAATTATGTACTTGGAGTTCGCAGTTCAACCACCTAAAGGGCTCTCGAATTCGGCGAGACACCAGGAATGTGCACGGGCCCACTCTTTCACGGCCCGGCCCGAATATTTTTTTGGGGGCCCGGACCAGCCCAGCCTGCAGCTTAATTTTTTTGGGGCCCGGCCTGTCTATTCCGTCTAGTCAACTCTAAGTTCATTTCCAAACATATCCAGAAATTTAATCAAAAAATAGTAAAAGAAGCTTTATTATTCAACATCACTCGAACGCAATATCACTCTCCATCAAATAATTCCCAACACAAATAAAAAAAAATTGATTCAACAGATAAATTGGTAGAGTAGAAGAAGTTAAATTTTTGAAGAAGGAAAACTTTTGAATGGCAAAATTTCAAGGTATATTTCAGACAAAGCATTTCCGGGCCGACCCGTCATGTAGTTTTTCAAGCCCGGTCCGGCCCGAGAACAATTTTAAAAGTTGGGCCTGGTCCGGCCCGGGCCTTGGAAATCACGGCCCGGGCTGTGCCGGCCCATGCACATGCCGGGGTGACACTTGAGAAAATAAAAAGGGGTCTTAGACGCTCGTCACGCTAACTAAAAAGTCTGATCTTTGAACATTCACTGATATTTCGGTAATCAAAAGTCAGAAGAAGTCATCAAGTTTATGACCCTAATTAAATATCAAAAATTACTTTTCCTATCCTGTTTAATATTCTTCCAAAAGGTGTAGTGTCAAAAAAACGCATTGGAGCTCGAAAAATTGAATGAAGTAGGGGAGTATGTAGATTTCTGCTCGCTGAAACACCTCCGAAAAGCAACGATGACATTCCAAAAAACATAAGTAAAACTAAAAAAATTTCAAATTAAAATTATTATTAATAAATGTGCATATTATGTACCTTCAAGAAACCCAATGCCAGCATAGACTCCAAGACGCAAAGAAACTGGTTTAGCTATTTGTTCACTACCTTTCGCGTTGTCGTTAGACCTTGAAAATAAAAAAATACAAAAAAAATACATTACATAGTGACATAATTTCATTTTCCTGATGAACTTTACTGTGCTTTTTGGGTATTAGGTGATCAAAGTGAAAGAAAAAAAAACTATCTGAGCTTATAAGTTTTCAGTAATATTTTTATGCTGATAAAAAACTAATAAGAAATCGAGCTTTCGAGTTTAATAAAGCCCTTGCATGATTCGAGAATTGACGAAAAAAGCCGTGAAATTTTTTTTAATGATGATTTTTTCAGTTAATTGTGCATTTAGATAAGACACAAAACTAAGGAGGCCTACCAGTCAGTCAGCCATATGTTTCTACTCATCGAGGCTATTGTGCTAGAAGTCATGCCCAAAAGAAAAAGTAGAGAAATAATCCATCCCATAGCTTTAAAGTATTTTAAATACACTGTCAATTTGACCTGAAATTATTTTAGTTCATAACTATAATCTATAGGGATGTGAAAAAATTGAAAGTTTATTTATATGTCTATCCTATTAAATACGTCTATCCTATTTTTTAAAAACATAATAGATAATAGAAAAATCGTTTAAGACCAGTGCGGACAAATTTAAATAAGTTTAAGTCATTAGAGAAAATTATTAAAAAGTTACTTACCCTGCCTGTTTCTACTTTCTCAACTCCAGTCAACTGCCTGCAAGAAGTTTCAGACATGATGCTATTTCTGGTAGTTGAAGCACGCCTTCTTTTATTAAATTTAATAGTGCTGTGTCTTCTGCGAGAGACCATTCCAGAGACTGTACTTAAAGCGCTAGTACCCAGCAAATTGTCCACTTCCATGCCATCATCGTCTACAGCAGCTTCTTCTTCATCATCACTCACATATTCATCATCCACGTCAGCAAGATTCTTTTGAATATTAGCTTCTTGCTCATTTTTGCATTCTTCCACTAGTTGAGCGAGTGCCCCTGTCTTCATAAGTTCTGCATAACTGCCTTCTGACTGAATTCTTCCATCTGCCATGATCAGAATTAAGTCAGCATACTTTAGATAAGACAATTCGTGAGTGACTAGAATGCGAGTCTTGCTTCGGAGAATTCCGTCTGGGCCTAGGAAATATTTTTTAATAAGTTTTTTTTTGTCAAAAACTTACCAATAACGTTGCTAAAAAGTTGAGCGCCCACATGACTATCGACAGCGGATAGAGGATCATCAAGCAAATAAATGTCGTGATTCTGGTAAACAGCCCTGGCTAATCCTATGCGAGACTTTTGACCACCAGAAAGGTTGATTCCCTTAAAAAATATTTCGGTTTTTGTTACATCTTGAAAAAAATAAAAAAATAGAGTTGACAAATGCGAATATTTGCGCAAATATTTGTGTAAATATTTAACTGAAGAGGTCATCGAAGGAAAGAAGAAGATCAAATCCAATTGTAAGTTCTGTCTCATGTTTTTTATGTTTCCAGACTTGAAGTGGAGATGGCCTCAAAGCTGACGTTTATCAAACGCAATCTCATGCTCGAGCATGCGGATCTCTTCAAACCGGAGAAATGCATCAGTGACAGAAGAAGAATTTGGAGTGGAAAAACATGAAGAAAATGCCAATGAGAACTGTGGGTTGTCACATGATGATATTTTGTTCGAGGATGAGTAGTTTGTTAGTTGAATGTTAAGAATAAAACTTGAATTTGATAAGTATTGAGCGTAGGTGTGGTATTTTGCATAAATCTCACGGTATTTGAAATCATGCAAATATTTGCAAATATTTAAATATTTGCGCCAATATTTGCGCAAATATTTGAACGATTCCAATATTTGCAATTTGTCCAACCCTAGTAAAAAACCACGTTTATCAGACAAAATACAAAAAACAACCTTTTTAGATGTTTGAAAATTTCAAAATAAGAACTCAATTACGAACTGTTCAAATTTTTTTTGATAAACATAATGGAAAAAGTAAGTCATTAAATTCAAAGCCCAAAATTTCAAGTCAGCCCCTGCAGCTTATCCATCATACTTTCTACCATGGAAAAATACTGTTAAACGAAAAAGCATGAAATTATATCTTTTTTTAAATGACCATAATTTTTTTTAGTTAGGCACTTGTGCACTTCGGGGAGCTCCTTGTTATTTCAAAGTTATTTTCAAAAATAAGGCGACCGGCCGTTTTTTTAAAAGGAATACAGTAAGGCTGCTTCTAGGAAGGTCATTTTTCGCTGAATGTTTTTTTAACTTCAAAATTGTAAAGTTTCGTGAAAAAATGGCATTAGCCTGAACACGTAAAATATTTGTTGGCGCAGGTTTGACTCCAGTCGCTATCAAATTTCAGTTTTGTGATGGATTAGAAAATACTAATGGGTGAAAATCCTAAGAAGACGCCGGTAGGCGCCTATGCCCTTTGAAAAGTACCCTAACCACCAAGATGGGCACGAATCACCAAGCAAGGGCCAGCACTAAAATGATCGGGACCGGACTACCTGAATATCTCCTAACAAAAAAAATACCCAGGGAGGAGGGTGTGTGGTAAGTTAGTAGGCTACAGGGGGTATCCAGAAAGAGGGTAGTCAGGAGTGTGTACCCAGGAAGTGGTTATCACGGGGACACTAGGGTCACACGCGGTCGGTTAACCGACCCGGACGGTTAACGACCAAAAACCGGGATTTTCGGCCAATAAACCGAAACCAAAAACCGGGTTCCGAAAAACCGGGAAAACCGGGTTTAGCGATATACTAGTTTATTTACGTCAAAAATTAACCGAAAACGAGTATCGTTCGGCTAAGCGACCGAAATTTTTTGAAAAAACCGGAAACGGAAACCGGCTTTTAAAAAAGTGGTTTTAAAAACTAACTGATCTCGAAAAAACCGCAACTGTGCGACTCTAGGGAATACGTGATGAATCAATGTTGAGTGAAATTTCAAAATACGATAGAGATGCCTCTAGTAGTTATACAATATTGGGTTGGTCCACCAGTTAACGGTTTTCTAATATTGGGTTAGTCCATAAGTTCGCAAGTGGTTATGCAAGAGGTTTCTGCATGGATTATGAATCTTTGTCTAATGCAAGCTTTAAAAAATTAATGAATGGGTTACATTCAATTTTTTTGTAAAAATAGAACAAACTTTTCTGATGAGTTTCAGGATTGGTATTTGAAACAAGAAATTGAAATTCGGAAACCCATTAGAAAAATTTCTTCCGTTTTTACAAATAAAATTTTGAATGGGAAAGACATCTATCAATTTTTGATGGCTTGTATTAGTAAAAGCTTATAAAATCTACGCAGAAACAATGCGAGTTGTTTATTGAGTTGTTTATTGTGTTGGTTCATAAGTTCGCAGATGGTTATACACCCTTCGCAAGGTATCTGCATGGGTTTCATAAGTTTTTGAAAATACATGCTATTGAAAATTGACAGATGGGTTTTGAAAACAAAATTTGAAACAAAAGAAAATAACAATCGAAACAAATTTTTTCGATGGGTTTCCAAATCGCAATTTTGCGTTTCTAATTTCGATTACGAAACCCGTCAAAAAAATTTGTTCTGTTTTCACAAAATAAATTTCGATTCCGAAACCCATCTGTCAATTTTTAATATTATGTATTACTGAAAACTCATAAAACCTATGCAGAAAGCTTGCGAAGGATGTATAACCAACCGCGAACTTATGGACCAACCCAATATGACCACCCGCGAGATTATAGACCAGCCCAATACATGAGCCGAAAAAAGTTTCCATATGTGTTTTACTAATAAAGACACATACCTTACTAATAAAAACAATAAGAATTGACAGATGGGCTGCAGATTCCAAACTTAATAAGTAAAAATAGAAGGATTTTATGTGATGGGTCTAGAAACTAAAATTCAAAACTTATAAAGAATTCTATACTAGGGTCAAAAATTCTTATGATTCTACGAATCAAATTTTGATTATGGAACCCATCTATTAATTTTCGGTGGTTTTTGATCAAAAAATTATGAAACTCATTCAGAAACATTGCTAGTTGAGTATAAACAACAGCGAGCCTATTTCCGATTATTTTTGTTAAAGGGTGGGTACATCTGTTGTCCGTACCTGGTCCCACATGTAAATCGTTTTAATTAAAATTCAAACACATTTGGAGCCTGCTGGTTCAAATCCCTATGGTTGGCCACTTTATGTTCGTAACATTTTATTTCCGAAATTGGTATTGAAATTATCCTAAGGCTCTTCAAAGCATAACAAAGACTTAAGCGCAGAGATGCGCGACTACTTGAGCTAAGTTAGAGCCCAAACCTAGATAATAATACAATACTTAATTTTGAAGGTGACATGCATTAAATCGTAAAATTAAGGCTATTAATGACATCAAATCAATCCTAGAAATGATTTTATTCAATAAATTCATAATATTTAGCCTTAGAACACATGGTGTTTAACTCAATCACAAAAAGAATATGAAAAAATAAAATGTGGTGCCAGTGGAATTCGAACCGGCAACCTACAAATGTGTTCAAATTTAAATTAAAACGATCTCCATGTGGGACCAGATACGGGCAAGAGATGTACCTCCCTTTAAAGTTATTTAGCATCTTTTCAGTTATTTATGGTTTTACAAACCACATGCCTTTTCGCCGATTTCAGTCAGATCTCCCATAGTAAGTGAATGCATGTCAGTGTACAAGCAGCAGGCATTCATTACTCTACCGTAAAAGTACCTGAATTATCCAACATATTATAATTGCCATCATTTAACCAATAACAAAGCCTACTCATCAAATCTAGTCCCAAAAGTAATATTATGACGCACTGTTTGATTTTGAACCCAGGGTTGCTGAGGCACGTAAGCTACTGTTCCATACACACCCATTCGACCTTTCAAAAGCTCCATTTCACCTAAAATAGTAATTATTTTGATGGAAGAGAAATTTTTAAAAAAATACACACCTAACAAAGACAACAACAAACTGCTTTTTCCAGAACCTACTTTTCCGACAACAGCAATGAGGTTAGACCGAGGAACCGAGAGATTCAGATTTTGTAAAGCAGCAGCAGGATCAGTGCGATCCCAGGTCACAGAAGCATTGCTTACATCGATGACATCATCACTTTCTTTGAAAATTAATAATTATTGAGAGGGCAAATTCGATTGATAAAATTACGTGGATCAACAGGAACTTTTTCAATAGAATCATCTAGCTCTTCGGCAATAAGAAAGTTCTTGATTCGTCGATTACTGACCAGAAGCTGAACTGTCTGCGTAATCAATTCGGCCACTGTGCTCATTGGAGTTCTTAGCTGGTTGAACAATGTTAGAGATACTGGAATTTTTTGAATAAATTTGCTGTTGTAAAACATGTTAATCCTTTTGCAAATACTTTTCTGGTTGAGAACAACTTTTTTGTTGCAAATTTACCTTTCTGGTATGGATTTAGTTAAAACCATAAGAAACTCAAGCATCTCTTATTATTTTTCGAAAAAGTTGATTATTGTCTTTGGCTCAGTATATACTTTTTCTATCAAATTATGAGCATATTGAACTAAACTTTTTGTTTGATAACCAAAGTAACCCAAAATTTTATTTAGAACCGAAATTCTGAAATTGATCGTTGTGACGATGACATAATCTTGATTATGCTCACAATCCTATCAAATAAGTCAAAAGATATACTGACCAAATGCAATCTCAGGAGTCAACACATTAGCCTCATCCACCCACACAAAAGTTGCAAATGTTGATAGTGCTACCTAAATCCCTATAACACATTGATGATTCAATATTTGATAAATAATACTAAGAAAGGTGATGCTGTATTCAACATATCGGACACTGTACGCAGAAAAGCGGCCTTTCTAAAAAAATACTTAGTTTCACCGTAAAGTATGTAAATACAAACCGAATAAGTGATAGTTCCTTGTCTCTCAGCTGTGAGATGACTTGTTCCATGGGACATTCCCAAGCATATAGCTTGATCACTTTAATGCCATTGAGCACTTCATTGACCATATTGGTTCTTTCGTCTTTCACTCTCATTTGTTTGACCTAAAAATTAAGTTTTTAGTAAACTAATTACGACAGATAGAAAGATGGGACTCCACAGGGCCCTTTCTCATGCTTCGACTGAGGAACAGGGTGTATACTCAACGATTATCTCAGCCGCCTGAGCTCAAACTCAGCTAATTGACTAAAATTCAACAATTAGCAACATCTTGGAAGTAAATTTAATCACTCAATTCTTTCATTTACTGAACTTTTCAAAATTGTCGAAAAGAACCGTTAAAAATCAACAAAAATCGCCAAAAATTTAATACAAAAATTTTCCTCAGCCGACTGACTTTCAAAAAAATTTCTCAGCCGTCAGCCGGGCACAAATTTTTATCTCAGCCTTCAGCCTCAGTCGGCTGAAGTCAGCCGGCTAAGGATACCACCCTACTCAAGACTAAACTTCAAATAACTTATTAAAATGTAAATTTTTTATAGGGCCTGAGTGAATAAGCACATTTGATTCGCATCTTTTATACACAAATAAATTTATTTTTCTTAAAGCTGCTTAGTATCTCAGTTCACTAAGCTTCAAGCGGCTGAAGTTAAAAAAACGCAAAAGAAAAACTGACCCTACTGCCATACATCCCCCTATCAGGTGGTGGGTTTATGACACTATCGTCAAAAAACAGGCAAAAGTTTTTTGTCACAGATTTTAGTTTCGCCTGTTTCTTTTCAATTTCTCGATCTTTTTTGAAAGTTATTACACTATCAGATAGCACTGCGGTTCTAGTTTCTGGCGATGTATTATTTTTGCATCTTCCTTGCAAACTATGACACAAATAGGTGAAAGTATTAAGGAAGTCAAAATAATTTGGCTCATAATTTTACCATTTTGTGCTACATTTTGCAGAGATCCTGCAGCAAATAATACCTCGCCAGAAACTATAATCGTAGGGCTACCTAATGGTGTTAAAACTTCGAAAAAAAGAATGGAAAGGAAAACTCAAATCTGTGACAGAAATGAGGAAATCTGTGACAGAAAAAAACGAATCTGTGACGAAAAAAAGTATTGCCTCGAAAAACTCATTTGCATGGCTAAAAAAATTACCTGGTATTTTCTTGTCTGCATACTTATAGCGAAGTTTATTGGCAAAAGAAGCAGCATTACAGCCATACCACTAAGTACAGACACACCCACTTGATGCCACAAGAAGAATAATGCTAAGCAGATCTGTAAAATGGCAAACTTACTAAAGGAAAAATATTGCTAGTCAAACCTGCAAGGGGTTGACCAATATCTAAAAATGTAACGATATTTTGTTTTTATTGTAAAATGTCTTACTGTTGACTTTGAGGCACTATTTGTTGAAAGCGATCTACATCAATCGCCATCAAATTAACTATTTCTCCCACAGTTTTTTCTCTACGAGCTGCATTAGATAGTCGAAGAGCCTTAATAATTTCAAATTCTACAATTTATTCAAACAAAAATGTACTTTTCTATAAACAGCTGAAGTGAGACAAGTTTGCACTCGAGTAGCAACTCGATAAGTCAAGTAATAGTAGTGATTGAGTAGCAGAGAACCTAATTCAGACACAAAGAACATTGTGATCGAAAGCATCACACCTAAATATTATTTTTAAAGCTGTTGTTTAAATTCTGACATCTATCAAATAAAAAAAAGAGATCAATAACCAAATTTAATTAAAAATTATGTTAAAATATTACATAGAAAAAATTACTAAATAATTTTAAAATTTATTGATTTTGTGTACTTAAAAGAAATGTCATCACTTTTTTACTCAATTACTCATTTGAAAAGTCCAGATATATTAATCATGAAAATTTATATAACTCATAACCCATATATAATCAAACCCATATATAATTATATAAACCTTTGTGTTCATTTTCTTATTTTTGTGATCACCATACCATAAAAGCTCTATGAAACAGAATGCTCGTTCATTTTTCAACCATTATTTTAGGTTGATCACAAGTCTTTGCGGTGCTCAACCAAAATACAGAAAAACGAAATTATTACAGCTTGTGGTAGTTAAAAAACCCAAAAAAAAGATCTGCATAAAATTTTTGCGTTTTGAAATACAGATTCTTAAGGTCGAGAAGAATAAATGAAATTTGATGTTTCATCAAGACTAAAGGGAAGTAAAGTAACTTTAGCTACATTTTGTCATTTTTAAAGACTTGAATTTATACATTTTCTAACACAAAACTTATGCATTATACAAAAATAGCTTTTAAGACGTCTATATCATCACTTTATTTATTTCAAACTAACCATGCCACAATGGAGCCTCTGGGTTTCCAACAAATGCAATAAGAGCGCTTAACATCTTTTATTGAATATATTTTAAAAATGAAACTTTTTTTCTACCTTAACAACTGAGGATTAATGAATTGCAGCAAGTCAGAGAAGAGTTTGATGATCATAGCACCAATCAAGTCGAATTTGAACAGCCAACAGAGTCTGACAATCACAGAAGGTGCTTCAAGTTTAACTTTTGACGGCTTTTCTTTATCTGTCATGCTGCCATAAGCTGACTCCTGATAATTAATGAAAATTACTTTTCACAGCGAAAACTATATATTGCTTAACATTTATTTTTTTCTACTTGGATACCCCTACTCTTCAATGTCGTGAATGATGAATTTGAATAAGGCGGACTTCATAATTCCAAATAATTTTCTTGGCATTGCTTTTTTTACTTATATTTTGCAGATTACTCTCAGAAAAACTAACGTCCGAATTTTCGCCAGTGAGATAAGCTAAAAGCTTAGCCGTAATTTGTCTGAAAGAAGAAATTAGGGTACTATTGCACTTTGGTAGTCCAATGGAAATTTAACACTTGGAAAATGTTTTACTAGTCCAGCCCGCACTTTAGTAGTCCAACCTGTTCTTTAGTTGTTCAGCCTGCACTTCAGTAGTCCAGCATGCCCTTTAATTGTCCTATGCCTTTTAGTTAGGCTTGTGGATTTCGGGTCCAGGCGAGATTCAGGATCGGGATTCCAAAAATTTTCGGGATTCGGGATTCCCGCCAGGAAAATTCCTGGAATCTCGCGGGATTCGGGAATTTTTTCAAAAAGTGCAAAGTAAAAAAGTTTTAAAAGTGAATATTTTTACGAAATTTCTCGTATGATATGAAATGAAATTAGGTTTTTCAATTGGTTTTAGAGCCTTTAAGTTACAAGGAAACTAGTAACTTAACACAGCCGCTAAAATTAGGACAAAGCTTTTTTGCTGCAAAAAGACTTTTTTTGCTGCAAAAATTAGTTGATGCAAAAAGTCTTTTTTTGCTGCAAAAAAACTTTTTTTTGCTGCAAAAAGTCTTTTTTTCGCTGCAAAAAGACTTTTTTTTGCTGCAAATATTTTTGCTGCAAAAGACTTTTTTTTGCTGCAAATCGGCTTTTTCTGGTCCAACCTATTTTAGCTGTAATTTTGGCGTGCGGTCGATTGGTCCACGGTCAATTGCTCCACGGTCAATTGATCCACGGTCAATTGGTCCACAGGTCAATTGGTCCACAAAATTATTTTCAAATTAATCTTTTTTGTCTTGTGAAGAACTTCTATTATTTTAACAGTTTTTCGATAATTCAGCCTTAACCCTACTGGTTAATCCACGCACCAACCAAACCAAGTGGTCATCCCTTTGTTGTTAAATTATTTTTTATGTTTTTCGGGTTCTATTACCTGTTTTTTACACTAATTCGAGCATTCTAAAGAGGGTTTGATAATAATAAAATTCCATTTTGTGGGGTAATTTATAGTTTCGTTAAAATTGCTGGAATGACCCTGAAAGCTGAACTGGTGTTAAGGTAGTAGTACGGTACTAGTACCAAGGCATTGACCAGGTACCGGTATTCAGGAGTAGAAGTGCCTAGGTAGTGGTGCTTGGGTGGTTGTTGTTTCTAGGTGGTACCCAGGTTGTTTATTAGACCATAAAAAGTTTGATCCAAGTGGACGACCACTTGGTTTTGTTGTGCCCAGGTGGTCGTACCCAGGTTGGAAAACTCAGGCAGTGTACTGGTACCCGGGCAGTAATATTGTCGACTGGTAAAGAAATTTCAAAATTTACAATGTTTTTCTATGATCCAACCTCAGTTTTCATGGATAATCTATGCACCGACTAAACCAAATGGTCGTCCACTTGGATCGATTTTTTTCACGTTTTATGTTGCAAAATTGTTTTTTCTGGACTAATACGGGCAAGCTGAAAATGGTTTGATAGTAGTGAAATATGGGTTTCTGGAATATTTTTTGAGTATTGGGGAATAATTCATTTTACCAAAACTCTATTTCACCAAAATTCAAAAAATACTCGAGAAAATGGCATTTTACCACTATCAAACCATCTTCAGCATATCCGGATCAGTCCAGGAAACGGGTTTTGGAACATGAAAACGTGAAAAAAAATGTCTCCAGGTGGACGACCACCTGTTTTGGTTGGTGCGTGGATTAACCAGTAGGGTTAAGGCTGAATTATCGAAAAACTGTTAAAATAATAGAAGTTCTTCACAAGACAAAAAAGATTAATTTGAAAATAATTTTGTGGACCAATTGACCTGTGGACCAATTGACCGTGGATCAATTGACCGTGGAGCAATTGACCGTGGACCAATCGACCGCACGCCAAAATTACAGCTAAAATAGTTTGGACCAGAAAAAGCCGATTTGCAGCAAAAAAAAGTCTTTTTGCAGCGAAAAAAAGAATTTTTGCAGCAAAAAAAGTCTTTTTGCAGCAAAAAAAAGTCTTTTTGCAGCAAAAAAAGAATTTTTGCAGCAAAAAAAGTCTTTTTGCAGCAAAAAAAAGTCTTTTTGCAGCAAAAAAAGCTTTGTCCCTAAAATTACGGACAGTCAGTAAGTTAGATCGAGTGTACAGTTAAATTTGGATGTCCAGTTGATTGCAGCTTGTACAGTTAATTGTAATTGTACAGTTAACCCTATAGTTAACTACAGAGTCAAATTGGCCCTAGTAAACTAAAATGTAAAAAGAAAGGCTTTTAGTTAGCCTAAAAATGTAAGTTGATGTGTCAATGTTGATTACATGTTAATACCTTAAATTAAAATTTTTTAACTGCATGATAAGTGTAGCTAACACTACGTGTACGCAGAGAAAGTCAAAGTCAAGGTCAAGGTCAAAGCCAAAGTCACGGGGTGTGTACGCACAGGAAGTCAAAGTCAATGTTAAAGTCAAAGTCGCGGTTGAAGTCAAGGTGAGAGTCAAAGTCACGGGTGTGTACGCACAGGAAGTCAAAGTCAAGGTCATCAATCGAAAAGAATACACTCATCCACAGAATTCTAACGGAAACTTCATTAGACACCCACGGACAGCAAATCAAATCATTTCATTCTGCCAACCAACAGAGCCTTCATCACAACAAAACGACACCAAATTCTCTCTGATGAAATTTGTAAATAAAAACGCTTTTACTGCAACGATGAATGTATGTAGCAGCACAATGCACCACTGATCAGTAAAGAAGATCGAAAATAAGACACAAAAAATTCCGAAAAAACTCTGGCTTTGACTTTTTGTTTTAAAATTTTTTGAAACGCCAGTCAAAGTCAAAGTTATGCGTACACAGCCAAAAGTCAAGGTCAAAGGCCAAGTCAAAGTTGACTTGCAGGTTGACTTGCAAGTCAACTTTCTGTGCGTGCGTACACTCAAAAAACTTTGACCTTGACTTAGACTTTGACTTGCTCTTCGTACACGAGGTATAAGCTTATGTGAGTCAAGTTTTTATTTTATACGAAATCGATCGGCAAAGTCGAAATTCATACGATTTTGGAAAGCACATTCTGCTGACTACGATTTGGTAAAAAATAAAGTCAAAGTTTTGCTAGGGGGGGGCGAACTTAAAAAGCTGCTTTTATTTCAAGAGTGCACTGTGAAAACAGATAAAAGCTGTCTTGGTTAATGCTGCTATTCGCACTTTTTCAACACCCATACGACTTCAAATGACTGAATTTTCATCCAAAATTTCAACAAAAACTCTACTAGAAATCAAGTAATTACGAGTGAAATTCGAAATTTTTCAGGTTTTGAGTATCGAGTCAAGTACTCAAAAATTTTGAGTTTCGAATATTGAGTCGGGTCGTTACTTGAAGATTGCGAGTACTCGACAACCTCAGTTTTGACTCAAGGCGGGTTAAAACACAATTCCAAAAACACGTTTTTAAAATTTAGGCATCCTGTTTTGTTGTTGTTTTTTGTTCTTTTTTCCTCAGTCTCGCGTGTTAAATTCTTGTATTTCTTTTCTCTTTTCTGTATTTTTTTTGTGTTATTATACTGCGTGAATTTTTTTCATAATAAAAAGTGGTCCTATACCATTTAGGATACCGATTTTCGAGCTTGGTCTCACTGTTGTTTTTCAGAATGTGATTTGCGAGCATTATAATTTATAATTTATAAACCATCGTAATCAAGTAGTGATTTTTCTATCAAGCCAAAAAGTCAACAGAAGATTTGTGGCGAAAATGGGTCTTTGTATTGCATAAGGTCAATTTTAATTTGACATATTGGGTATTAACATAAGTTACAGGAACGCTCGTGTGACCTTTTTTGCGAAAATTTCAGAATCTGATTATTGTGTGGTGATTTATCGAAGGAGGCAATTCGTGCTAATTCGAACGCGGTATATCGTGGTAGCGCCGAAAATCGGGTACACTGATCATGAATCTGGTGTCATAAATCTGGAATTGCTCTTTCTGATTCAAAAATAAAATTTCGGTTTTCATGGGTAGAAAATAACTACAGGGGGAGGTCATAGGGAGTTAAATTTCGATTTTCTTCATTTGGATACTGTGAAGCATCAATAGATAAACAAAATATCATTAAAAATAAAGATCAGATTCTATAGTTTTCGTCACACAGCGTTTCTAGAGCTATGCTAACACCCAATAATTAACTTACCGTATTTTCAGTATTGCTTCTAAGTAATGGCACAGTGTCATCATAGTGTTGGATCCATTTTGATTTACAAAAGTAGGCGTGTTGTTAGATGCCGCTCTGCTCCTACTTTCTTTTTCTGCCAATAGTTTCTTTTTTCTTGCGTTGTACTCTTCAAATTTCAGATAACAAATCTTAAGAACTTTCTTTGTGTAACACTAACCTATCATAGCCTTTTGCCACAAAGCATTCCACCTAGGCACCAGATAAGCTGATGTGTCTTCTAGATTAAGACTATATAAGTCGAAAATTTCGAGTGGCTTCTTGACTCCAAGAATACACAGCTCAGTAAACCACCACATGGTTTGTCGGTTAATAAATGAGCAACTCTTCTCAGGTGACTGTTTCTGAAATTTTAGTTTAAATTTTGGCAGAGCCCTTACAATAAGAAAAAAACTTTCAAGTTGTTTTCAATTTTTTCAAAAATGTTCACCTTAATATTTTCTTCACTATGTGCATAATATCAGAAAGCTAGAAAACTAATTTTTCACAGAAGATGACAAAACCGTTTTATGAAAAAATATTTCTCCAGTTTTTTTATAAGCTGAAAGCCGATTTTTCAAAAATAGATGTGCAATTTTCACAAAAAATTGTTCATTGTTGTAAAAACTACCTTGTTTCAGCTGGCTTAGTTGCATCTTCTCCTGGAGTATCAGCGAACGAGAACAAGACCACTTGAGCGCACACACAGATATACCAGACCAGGAACGAAATATAGTGAAACACACCAAATGGAACACTCTATAATTATATCTCTAATTTAGAAAAGCAAGTGTTGATTTCATAAAAAAAAATGTTTAGCCTATTTGGCAGACAGCCGAGTGCCTGCCAGCTCCCCTTTAAATAGTATTTTTGTCTAAGGCAATTTTTTTATTTTTCACTTATTTAACACCTTTTGCACCAACAATAGTCTGCTTCGCGCCACATTTTCAATGGATAGGGGCGAAAAAAAATCAGGAAACCCGAAAAGATAGGCAGAGAAAAATACTCTTTAGAGGGACTTAAGCTTTTATGTTTTCTATGGTTTTGACTTGCTTTTAAACTTCTAGGAGCATGCCCATCGCCGATCGGAATATTTCGAGAAGCGGGTACTAACGAAATTCTAACGAGAATTATTTTGATGCAATGAGATGAAAATCGAACAGAACCTATACCTCTAATAGGAATCCAACCAACGTTCAGTTCCCGATGCTATTGAAAATGGAAGCGGTTTTCTGATTACTTTTTTCCGGAAAGTACTCGAAAAAAATAATTTCAAATTAATTATTTTTTGAATCGACGTGGTAACCGCCTTTCGAAATATTCCAATCAACGACGGGCATGCCCCTTTGAAAAATATTATAACATTAACAACATACCAAATTTCGAATGCCAGTACTAATCCACCAGTAAAGCTCAGGAAGACCACAAAAGCATAGACCAGCCAGGTAAGGAACATAACACCAGAAGTAACTCTACCATGTTTTTGACACGCCATTATAAACACTACCATAGTCACCTTAATTGATATTTATTAAAGATGTGTAAAGATATGTAAATTTACCATAGAAGCACATATCATAAGAGGATACACGAAATCCACTGCATTCACTGACTTGGAAAAAATAATTTCAAAGAAGGCAAGGACAAAGAGAAACACAGAATCCAAAATCAATAGACAGGTTATAAACTAAAAATAAACTTTTTTCAGTGAATTGAATGGTGAAATTCATACCAATTTCGCTGTTAACATCCTTGTCCTAAAGATTCAAGAAATTATAATTTTTCTGGTAAACTCAATTTCGCAAAATCAATTCCGAAAATTGCATATTATGGAATGTCACATATTGTAGCATCACAATATAGGCCTGCCGAACAAGTTACGAAATTTGTGCTGCTTTTAATCAAAAAATCGGCGCTATTGCAAATACCCCCCCCTTAAATCAACTTTTTCAAGTGTTCCAAACACCCTATATGGACCTAAAATTTCCTCAGAAGCTCAAAAAAGACATTATTTTGAGTTTTAGTCAATAAAAAATAGAGTATTTAAGCCACCTAAAAGTACCCTTCTTGGCCATTTTTAAAGAAATTTAGGCCTGTATTGTGGTGGGAAGAGACCGGAAATGGGACAATTTAGTATAAAAAGGAAGATGTTAAAACATAGTTTTGTTGACTGGGTCTACCGCATAGTGAGTTTTGGGTCATGAGTTTTGGGACCGACCAACAGTACCCTTTTGACCATTTTTGAATGGATTTAGGGCCGTATTAGGGTGGAAATGGACCGAAAAGGGGCCAATTTCGAACAAAAAGAAAGATTTTGAACATGGTTTTGTTGACTGGGCCTAACGCATAAATCAACTCTGGTATGCATACATTTTTTATGCATCCAGAGTTACTTTCGAGTGATTTGCGTCTAAGGTATGTGGGTGTGCGCATCTCAACACCAAGCAACCGGAGACGCATGAAGCTTGAGAGTTAGAGATGCGCGCACTCACTTACCTTAGACATGATTCCGAGCAAGACTCTTGATCAAAAATGTATTTAGAGACTATTTTCGCCCAGATCCAGTGACCAAAAGATGATAAAACAGGTGAAAAGTCAAAATTAAAAGTGTTCAAAACTCACTTTTTATTGATCAGAATTAAAAAATAATGTCGTTTTCGAACTCCTGAGGCCATTTTGAGTCGTTATAGGGTGTTTAAAAAAGTTGATTTGTGAGGGGGAGTATATACAAGTAGCGTCAAAAAATCTCTTTTTGGGTTGTTTTAATTAATGGACGAAAAGTTCGTAGTGGATTTCCAATACCTTATCTTTTATGAATGCTGTGATCATATATATTTTTTAAATATTATTGTGAAGCCCTGCATCTCTTTTTCTAATGGTACATTGAACTTAGCTTGAAAGAAAATAAAAACAAAAAAGGCAAATTTCGCCGCCCTGTCCTTACCAGCGAGCAGTGATCATAGTGACCGCCCGTCCGGTCGGTCCGTCTGACACCGTCCTTCACTAGACCGAACAAATTTTGGACTCGTAATTTTTATTCTAACAAAAGTCTTGAAAAAAACATTCCACCAAAATTCAGCCCGGAGAATCACAATTTAGTGATACGCTTGCCCTAACAGAAATTACATCACCATTCGGCTTAGGGCAGTTCATGTCCCCTTGAGATCAGAATCTACCAATGACCTCGTAGAAGATGTATTGTATCGCTGCGCTCGAGAGGCTGGTAACAGAAAAGCAGCGACATTTTTGACAAACGAAGTGAAGACACTAACTTTTTTTAAAACAACAAAAAATTCAGCCAAATGGGCCGATAAAAAAGTTAGCGATCGATGTTCTGATAATTCCGGCTCCGCCTGGTGCTGCTGAAAGAACTTCATCCATAATGAAAGTGCATGCGGAAGGAAAAACAGTGGGTATTAATGAAGAACTGATAAAGGCTCGAATATTTCTGTCATATAACTCGAAATATATTTTTTTGCTAAACTTTTTCAATATAGATCAATTTTTTTAGTAAAAAAAATTGCCACACATCTTTTTTCACTATTTAGGCCGTCCAGCGGACGGCCGGCGTTAGGAAATCTTAGTCAGACGGCCGGTGAAATTTTCAGCAAGACGGCGAAATAATGGACGGCCAGCCGAAAAAAAATCGGACGGCCGGTCAAAAACTTCTAGGACGGGGCAGTGATGGCAGTGATCACTGAAAGATGGACTTTTTCTCACACTCAAACCGCAAAATCCTAGCGAAAACTATCTTCTGTACACGATGGGCAAAAAAAGTTGGGGATGAGTAATTCGAAAATCCAGGTAACATTATTTGCTTATACCTAGTCCAAAATTACAAAAAAACCACCTTTAAAGTGATGAAAATGCGTGTTAAGTACTCAAAATAACCCGACAACGTACTTTCGTACATCAGTAACAGCACAAATGTTGAAGTTTGCTGCGATTTTTTCCAACCATGCGCGCGGGACATTGTTTTTATTCCGAAAATATTCAGAAGTATTTTTTAGTAAACTATCAATAAAATCTTTAAAAAAGCAGAGCCGGTACTAGGAATCGAACCATCACACTAGTGAATTGTGTTCGTACAGCTTTTTTAGCATAAATTATTTCATTCCTAAAAAAATGTGTCAAAAATTATCGGAATAAAAGAAGTGTCCCACTGGCATTCAAAATTTCAAAATTTTCATTCTCGGCAACGGCAATGGTCCTTAAACATTTTTCCTAATCATCGAACTTCTGTACGGATCTTTTGACTTTCTTTGTAACAAAAGAAGGCCTACAATTGAATTTCTGGCAGTATCGTTAGAAACTCAATCAAACATCTTTTTGATAAATCATTACTTACCATGGCAGCGGTGTATTTTGTTTGACAGTGATTTGAAATATAAGTACTGGAGCAGTTAGACAAACAAACAGGAATGGGATCCAAATAAGTACGGTATGCTGAATAGTGACTACGTAAGTATGCAATTACTGGAATTTTCCATGTGAAATTTCACCTGAAAACATCTCGAGAAAAGCGGTAGTGTCGGACTCTGCAAGAACTCAGGCGCCTAAAATGCAAATTCAAATACCGTATTCTTTCTAATAGAAGCTCACCTCCACCCAACCTTTGCTTCAAAATCTTGTTTTTGGTATTGTGGTTTTAACCCACTTTTCGCAGACCACTCTCATCAAATTATACCTCATTTTGTAGCCAGTGAGATGATCTACAAAATAAGGATAACTTGCATGAGATGAGCTAGCAAATAGTGGGTTAAAAACACAATGCCAAAAACACGATTTTTAATTGGGGGATGCGCTTCTATTAGAGAGAATACGGTAATGCTTTTAAGCAATCAGAAATCAAACTAACCCAAAATTTTCTCCACAAAAAGCATTCAGACCTCGTAAAAATATTGAAGAGGAATTCACTTTTCTGGGCATCAATTAACTGAAATCGTTCTAATTTTGTCCAAAGCCTGATTATTCGAATCTCTCACAAATGAGAAATTTATATATTACCATATTCTTTATTTAAGTCTTTTATTAAATTTATGCAGAAAAAAACAACAGGGGCACCAAGGCATATTTTTTTCGGCGTCCGCGTAAACACATACAGAGCCAACATTTGATCAAAAATAAAATTTTTTTCTTTTTATTTTAGGTAGTAAATGTTAACTGCACAAGTGTCACTAATTTTTAAAAACTAAGCTATATTAATAAGCAATTTGAAATAATACATAAAATGCACTGGGTGTCAAAAAAAACTTGACCAACTAAAAAATTGGAGTACGTAACACTTTGCCCGGCCGATTTCCGAATTTCGGGCTCTAACCCTCGGAAATCTCCAACTTTACTTAGGATACTGTGCATAAATTATCATAGAATCAGTATGGCTACAGTGACAAGACGTAGAAAGTTTTATATACAATAATGACACACAAAATAATGAAAAAGTGAAAATTTTCAAAGTGGTCAAATTTTTCTGACACACCCTGTACAGTAATAATGACAATGCTAAATTTACCTATACTCCCACTACTCAATTAACCTTGATCGTTACCAGTGAATTAGCTTGAGGTGACCAAAACAAAGTTTTTTTTGTTTTCGGACATTTTTTTGTTACAATTTTTTTCATTTTAAGCTCAGGGCAAACCTTAAACTCAATTAATGAAGTTATACAAGGTGCGGCATTAAAATCTTTGTTAATGTTTTTTGCTAAAATATTTAAAATTCGAGGTGCTTAGTCGTTTTTTCTTTAAAAAGAAAAAATATCAGCACGTTAAAGCTTTGTTTTTTCGTACTGCGAAAGAACTTTTTTTTAATCACGTGTTTTTTAAACAAAAAACATGAAAAAATGCATCAATTTTTGATTAATCAAAAATTGTGGTCAATAAACAATAAAATTATTGATTGAGATTGCAAGAAAGTGAAGGCACGATGCAAAGACCATTGGCTGTTGATAGGTAGTCAAACAAGATAAGCAGCAGCATCATTGGCATTGCAATTAAGCAATATCTAATCAATGAGCTACTTTTCCGCTCTTCCCTTTCTAAAAACTTATCAGGTGAATCAAAATTGTTTAAAAAGCAATGTCTGCATGGCTGATTGTTGCAATGTTTATATGTGATTTAGATGTCGCGATTCCTAGTTCTAGGTTATACAAAGCCGAAAAAGATTCACACTATTAATCTAGAATATGTATGTACTATGAAAAATTAGACAGGCAGTCTCTGAGAGACGGGCAGCGCACAAGTGAGGCTGGAGCCTGTATTAGACGGGCAGTCTCCAATAGAGGGACTCCCTTTAGAAAGCTTTTTTTATCTTCTTTTAAAAACTAAATACATACAGGTTTATTTCTGATAATTTTAAACTGGATATAGAATTGAATTCTAGGTCTTATTTTGTTAGAAGCCGAATTGAAAAACAGCACAGAAATTTAAGGCCTGAAATTTTCTTGGATTAGCAGTGGGCCGTTTTTCGAAGATGGCAATGGCCCTTTAAGTACTACAGTTATCCCTGGCTATAGTCACACGCCAGTGCCGGTTCCACCAAATAAAAATACCCTCGATATAGTGATACACATTATTTTTTTTGTCGATCAAAATTGTTAGTTCGAGTGAATTTTTTAAACAAATTTTAAGCTGTCCGTAGATTTCGATGTTAATTACATGGCTCTTGCTTTTGTTTTCTGTTGTCAATGATCAACCTATTTATGTAAAAAATGCATAAAAACTAGAGATGTGCATTTTCCTGTTCCTGTTAGCGATGTGATATTTTTGGTCAAAAATTGCGATGCGATATTAAATTTCGGGTGCGATTATTGCATGCGATATTTTAGTATAAAATTTAAATTAAAGGTTTTGTTTTGCTTGTTTTGGTACAGTTCTTAAAATTGCATGACATTTACTACTCGCATAACAGCGTGTTACGTGACTCAAGCCGCGTAACACGCTGTTACGCGACTTACTTTTGTCGATTCCCGATATATTTTTATGTAAACTAACAAATTTTTACTACCAAAATATTTGCTAGATTCTAGCGGTTATTTTGAGTACAAATTAACTGAAAATTGAAATGAAAAATTTTTGTGGAACTTTGTCTGGAACTGTTTAAAAGTTCATTACGCGACTCGTGTTACGTGAGTGTCTGGGGAGAGCTTATACACATAACTCTTCACTTGAAAATGTCAAAAAAGACAAAATACGCGTATCATTTTTAACATAAAAACGAAAAAAAAGTTCACAAAAAAAGTCAAAGTTACTTAAAAAATTTGCGATGCGATATTTTTAATCTAAATTTTGGGATGCGACATACCGCATCTTGCACATCTCTACTAAAAACTGGGGCTAGGTCAGTTAGCAACGGTGTCAGTTATCAACGGTCAATTAGCAATGGTTTTTTCAAAATTTTTCATACTTTTTCAAAGAAAAGTTGTTATTTTAGCGAAAAAGTTTTTCTGACACCTCCTAGTAACCGAAAGTTCCTCAGGAATCCGTAGAAACAAACAGAATTTCAAAAAAATGCTTGTGCGCTGAGATATGACGCAAAGTTAAAAGGTGGCATATTGGCAGTCTAACTTCAAGTCATATCTCAGCACACAAGCATTTTTTTGAAATTATGTCTTTTTTATACGGATTCCTGAAGAAATTTCGGGTACTAGGGACGTCAGGAAAACTTTTTTGCTAAAATAACAACTTTTCTTTGAAAAAGTATGAAAATTTCTGGAAAAAAAACCGTTGATAATTGACCGCTGCTAACTGACACCGTTGCTAACTGATCGTACACCCTAAAAACTATACTACAGTTATGTAATACAGTTATATATAACTATAGACCACAGTTACATTATGACTCTATCACAATTGTAAGTGTCAGTGTAAATGTAAGTGCAAATGTTTTTCGTATTGTGAACACCCCTTTTATTTATACTTAAATTAACACTTACCTCTTCACAATATGAATGTAAATGAAAAATAAATAAAAGTATTTTCAGATAATACTAAAAGTGCTTTATTGGTCACGAGTAGTTCAAAACTAGTTATAAAAACTTAAAAAGATTGGTATTTGGGTAAAAAAACAAACTTTTGGTAATAAAAGTGAGGATAAGTCGAAAATTTTCATTTTCATTCACATTCGTATTGTGAATGCGTAGGTGTAACGCATTCACAGGGTAAATGTAAGTGTAAATGTAAATGTTTTTGGTATTGTGAAGGCACCTCACATTTACACTTTCATTTACATAAACACTTACAATTGTGATAGAGCCATAACTGTGGTACAGTCAAGAATTTTAATACAGTTGTTGTTACTATTTGAAATTGAAATGCAGTTTTCAGGCATTGGTCAAATGACTGTCTTAACCGAATTTATTACTTTTGGTTGTTTTTAATTAAACACTACAGTTTTGCTATTTAGGCTCGCAACTCTTGAAAAATGTGTACGTGAATTCCAGAGTCGCGAGTCTAAATATCGAAGCCATAGTTTTTCCTCAGAAAGCTTCCGAGCAGCACTTCACTACTTCATTATAAAAGGCCATAACTCAAAATTTTCAGCATAAATCGGTGTTGACATTTAAGAAAATATTGTTCGGCATTAATTTTGAGTCGTTTGGTATATAACATGCGCGGCGAAAAAATTGAAAAAACACAGTCCCACAAAAACTTTCAACATTACAGATTAGGTCTCTTATAAACAGTGTTGGTTCAGAGCCAACGACGTATGGCTCTGTATGCTTTGAATTCGTAGAAAAAGATGCCTTAACACTCTTCATGTTAATATTTGCAATTTTTTCCGGTCTAAAAATAGTGTTGGAAAGTGTAGTAATGAAGTTTTTCAAGTGTTTTATGTTTCCTGCCGGCTTATGCCATCTCAGCCTGCTGAGGTGACCTCAGCCGACCTCATTTCGAATACAATTTTTCTCAATAAAGTCATATTTAGATTTCGTGTTTACTTGACACATATTGATAAGACCTATTTATTAAAAAGATTCAATAGCGTATAGCATGTAATCAGCAAAAGGCCGGATGAGCACACCACCCTGGTTATTTCGCTTACTTTTTTTTAAATCTCAGTTTTGAAATTTTCCCCAAATGTAATTCACTAGTCTAGTCCAAAAAAGCTCATCGGATTTTGCGCGAGAAAGGTGCTTTTGTGCATTTAATAACATGTACATAACAAGATACAAACAGATAACTGAAATACCACCAAATCGCATCGAAAAAACTTTTTCGAAAATCCAAAATTTGGCGCTAGTAGCGAATAATCCCCAAGAATCCGACCTTTAAAAATTGCTGTAACTATCCTTGCAAACAACAAGTTTAGGCTCAGCCCTTAGGCTTGAAGGTAGGCCAGCGTACGCAAGTTGTGACTAATAAAGAGTTTACGCATATTTTCCGGGGTCTGGGACATAAATTTGGGTACTTTTTACTTAAGTAAAAGGTGAAAATCGCTGGGAGGGGGGGGGGGTATATTCGCTACTAGCGTCTGAAATTCCTTTTTCACTTATTTTAAAATAGTGTTTAAACGACTCCTAAGTAATTTTTATATGCTTAAAACGATAAAAAAAATTATTTTCTGACATTTTCCACACAAAAAAATGGATTTAAAAAAAATTTGGCCAAAATTCGACTTTTTGCCTTGGCCCTCAAGGCAATCCAACCTGAAAGGTAACCTGTATATTCCAAAAAGATAGGATTTGAACATAGTTTTGTTAACTGGGGCCTACTGCGTAAAGAAACTCTGGTATGCACGCTTTTTTATGCATCCAGAGTCATTTTCGAGTGATTTGTGTCTAAGGTATGTGGGTGTGCGCATCTCAACTCCAAGCCCCCAAGCCCCCGAAGTGGGTTGAGGGGCTTGAGAGTTAGAGATGCGCGCTATAACTTACCTGAGACATGATTTCGAGCAAGACTCTCAATCAAAAATGCCGAATTCCCGAAAAGTCAAGTTTAAAATGGTTACACTTTAATATAGTTGACCATTTGAATATTTCTTGCAAAGCAGTATCAAGATTCTCGATTATCTTTTCGAATATTATTCTTAGCATACTGGTTTTCCAAAGCGGACTAACCAACTGAAGTTTTTTTCTTCAGTTCTACAGCACGCCAGTCAAAATGAGACAGCGTTAAATTGACCCCTCCGACCACAAATTTGCCTGATTGGGCATAGTTAATCAGTTTTTTTACAGAGTCGGAGTAACAGCCTTTCACACCTGGATGCGTAAATAAAACAGAAAAGTTCCCAGTCCAACTATGTTGCCACATATATAATCCCCTGATGGAATAAAATGGAAAATTGGAAAAGTGTTTGCGGACAAAGTTGTTGAGCTGCTTGCAAACCAGAGAGATTTTATCCAATTCAGAACGTTTGAAGAATGACAGCACTTGAAATAATATTTCTACTGGAATAACTGTGGATTTGTAAACCATGGTTGATGAAGTTAGAGGCATCTGTAAATTAGCTGTAAAATAGCTAGAAATTATGTAAGTGATTAATGTGTGAAAACAAAAGATTTTTTAAGGGCATGCTCGTCGCCGATGCGAATATTTTCAAAGACGGGTACCAACGAAATTCAAACGAGAATTAATTTGACGAAATTATGTAAAAGTCGAAGAAAATTATGACTTCAGTGTTAATCGAACCGACGACCAACTGTCGCAGTCCGCCGCCGCTACCCACTAGGCCACCAATGCTCCTAATTGACGAAGGAAGTGTTTTTAAAAGACCCTGTCCCTTCCTTATCATGGCAATTTGAAAGATTTGAATGCGCGCGGGACCACACACATTTTGTCAATAATAATGCCGAATTATTTTTTTGTTTGCGCTGATTGTTTAGAAAATAAATTTAAAAATTTGTTCAAACCCTAGAACCGTTCACTAGTCAAGCCCAACGTCGCTTGACAATGACAGATCGGAGGTGTACGGTCAGTTCGCCCCACGATCAGTTCGCCCCGTTTGTGTTTTAGGCTTAGGCTTAGGCAAGGGTAGGCCAGCGTATGTTAGGACGGACTCAAACATGTTCCCGAACTACAAAAAAGTTAAAAAAATAAGTTCGGGTTTGTTTTTTGTGACATAATGGTCATTTTTAAAAACGGGGCGAACTGATCTTGGGGCGAACTGACCATACTATTTTTCGATAAAATACGATAAAATATGGATTACGGCGGAAAATGAACAGTTATTAAATTTTTCATAGTTTATTTAAGTTATTCTTGAATACATGTTAAAGCCTTGCTTTTTTGATTGAATTTGGTAGGTCAAGCTTTTCTTTTGGATTTTTCTAGGAGGAGTTTTTATCGAAAATAGAAAAATGGACGCTACTTGCATATACCCCCCCCCAATCAACTTTTTTAAAAGCGTTTAAACACCATATATCGACTCAAAATCGCCTCAGGAGTTCGAAAACGACATTATTTTTGAGTTCTGGTCAATAAAAAATTGAGTTTTGAACACTTTTAAATTTTGACTTTTTACCTGTTTTATCATCTTTTGGTCACTGGAGCTGAGCAAAAACAGCTACTCAATGTATTTCATGATCAAAAGTCTTACTCGGAATTATGTCTAAGGTAAGTGAGTGCGCGCATCTTTAACCAACCAAGACATCTGCGCCCCTTTCGGGGGCGCAGGGGCTTGAGAGTTAGAGATGCGCGCACCCACATACCTTAGACACAAATCACTCGAAAGTGACTCTGGATGCATAAAAATGTATGCATACCAGAGTTTATTTATGCGGTAGGCCCAGTCAACAAAACTATGTTTAAAATCTTCTTTTTTTAAATAAATTGGCCCAGTTTTGGTCCATTTCCACCCTAATACGGCTCTAAATCCCTTCGAAAATATTCAAAATGGTAATTTTGGTGGTCTTAAAACTCAATTTTTTATTGACCAGAACTCAAAAATAATGTCTTTTTAGAGCTTCGGAGGCCATTTTAGGTCGATATAACGTGTTTGGGAACATTTTAAAAAAAGTTGATTTGGGGGGGGGGGGGTTTATGCAAGTAGCGCCGAAAATTGTCTATTTCTAGTCAAAATCAAAGTAAATCTTGGAAAATAGTCGATCGATAGCATAAACACTAGCTTTTCCCAAAATTTTAATTATAAAAAAACTGTCATACAAGCACCATTCAACAGCATAATCTGAACAAAACATTTACGGCCCTTATTGATCTTTAGGGGCGTCATTTTCGCCTTGGTTCCGCCTGTTGGTTTTTTTTTCTAAAAATGACTTGGTCCTTTTTCTTACCTTAACCAAAATAGACTGGGGGGACCAAAGCATTTTTTAAGAAAAAACAACAGGGGACCAAGGCGAAAATGTTGCCCATAAAGATGAATAGGGCCACATTCACGAAGCGATAGCGAGCTGGAAGAGAAAAGAGAAAACTCAATTTTCAGACAATTATTTTCTAACATAGATGGCCGCTTTATTCCTATCCAGGAAAAGTCATTCAAAAAGTATTTTACCGGTTTCTCTTTATAGATAAATATTTTTATTTTACCGGTGAATTTACCATTCCACAACCCTAGTTATAATGACCGCATGGCTTAATATGGCAAAACCATCAGAAATGACCGGTTCTCAGCCCAGCATAAAATGTTGTAATCATGGAAGATTTTACAGTGGGTGGACGTCGGGTAGTTTTTGTGATACTTTTCGAATTCACGCCTTTCTGAATAAGACTTTTCTGAATAAGACTAAGACTTTTTTTGTCCCGGCCAACATGCACTGGCCTATCCTGCGCCTAAGGCTTCACCTAAGTTGAAAAAATATTGAAAATATGTTAAAAAGCCAGAACGAAAGGCGCGAATTCAAACAGAACAGCACAAAAAGTATCTAACGCCCCTACGCCAATTTTTCAATTGTCGGAATGACCGAGGGATTGGGTCATATGCAAGATTCACAACAAACAGAAATTTGACCAACCATAGCATTAACACAAGCAAACTGTCCTAGAAGTATTTCATGCTGTAAATATATCTTAACATTAGAAAATTTTGGATCAGTCGAGATAAGAAACTATTGAAAATCGTTGAAAAGTTCTATGATGTTCTCACACAACGTGGAATATTGGAAAACACAAAGCCCTCATGAAATGAAAAATTAATGCGGGCATACAGACTATATACTTCATAGAATACCAAATCTGGTACGACTTTTTTTTTGTATGTAGATGCGGAGGTTTGTATTTCAAAGATTGAGTTTCACGCCAAACAAAAGGTAAGGATCTCCTTTTTAAAAAATACAGATCAAATTTTTAAAATACAGAAACTAGAAGCCATTTTAAGTCCGGAATACGTTTTTCTAGTCACATTAAAGCGTTTTTTTATTTCCCGCTTAATTTTGAGAAAAAATTGAATATAAAAATCTGTGAACTTTTTAATTTTGAATTTTTTTTGCTTTTTGAATGTTTTTCGTGTTCTGATTTGTGGTTCCAAATTTCAAAAACTTCTGCTAATTTTCGATTCGTGGTTTTGAATTAAAAAAAAAAGCGGGGTGCGCCCACGGATCATGGTGTGTTATTTACTATTTACATACCAAAATGAGTTCAGAAAGCGCAATGAACTGGAGAATCTGCTCATTTCCGTCGAGTTCCTGAGCACTGAATCTAGTCGACGAGACTCTCCCAGCCTAATTTTTCGGCTCCACCATTTTCCAAGTTGGTTCAAGTAGTGGTCAAGAAGCCTGATATCCACACCCAATCGACAAACTGGTAAAGCCAAAGCAACAGAAGTCACCAACCAGCTGTTGCCTCAGTTAATGCCCAAATGGTCCGAATATCACCCTACAACAATGCTGCAGACAATAGAGCTGGTAAAGTGCCAACTGCCAGGAATATTGGCGCCACTCTGGCCAAAAAACAACCAAGCAACTGCCCCCCCCCGTTTCATGCGCAGGTGGCAGTTAAAGTGGAATTCATACAAAATAAGAAATCTTACACTCATGAAAAATCGAACTTGGGCTTTTTTTCAAAAAAATTTTGAACATGAAAACTCAAAAATGCTCGTATTGAAAAAAAATCACAAGAAATATGATTTAACCCTTGTAAACTCTGAAGAAATCTTTTAAAAAAATTTGAATTTCCAAACGTGTCAAGATAATCTCGTTTAATTTAAAACATCTTTTTTTCAAAAAAAAAAAAAACAAAGCAAACAAACAAGTGAGTTGATATTTTGTCAACTTAACCCAAAAACAGCCTCAACATTTTTGTAAATTCTACAAATAAAAAAACGAAATTCCTAATCTGTATCTACCTCAGTCTTGATACGAATTTTTTCCATGCAGCTTTTGTTGTGGTCATCAGCCCTTTTCTTCCATGTAGATTTGTCTTCTAATTGATTGAACTGCTTTCTGACCATTTGGCTTATCTTTCGGTTGGATTCAGAAGAATGTTTTTTCAGAAATATCGGGAAGTACTCTTTCTTTTCTTTCCGTACATCGAATCTCAAAATTCTGTTTTTTCTAGAAATTTTGTTCGAAATTCTGTTTAGAAATTCCCAACAAATTTTTCTTGCTCACAATATTTTTGAACTTATCATGTCAAAAACACGATATTCGCTTGGGCCTCACCCTGTGTTTTGGATCCTGGCCATCTCCAGATGCCATCGGCAGTCTAAATCCCAAATCACAGAAGGGTTAAGAAAAAATAGGGTTTTGAACGTTATGCAGTAAAAATATTGTCGGCAAAAAAATTGATCAGCAAAGACAGAATTTGGAAAGAGATCTAAAACAGTTATTATGACTAGGGAGCCTATTTATATGCTTTTGCATATTTTTTAGACGATATGCCTTGCATCAATAACACTGTAAAAAAGCATTTTAGCTCAGTTCTGACCTTTTTCATGGTGTTTTATACAGCATATTTTTGCATATTTTCCGTTTTTAGAGCATATTTGCATATTGACTGCATATTTTGACTTTTTCTGGCATATTTTGGGCATATTTCGACTATTTTTTTAGAAAGATGCCAAAGTCTAACAAATCCCAAGCAGCTTTGCTGAAAGAATGGGCGTCGAAATTTCCGGATGGAATATACACTGTTGATCAAAAACTTTTGTACTGTAAAGCATGTAAAAATTTAAATGAGGATTTGTAAATTAGTGAGATTTGCGATTTCTGAACAAATTTTAAGGCTATTGATCAATTAGGACCTGATGCCATCTCAGTCAAAATAGCTCAAACAATCTTTAATAGCTCTGAAGTGGTGCAGAAACTAGCTTATATTCAATCAAATTTTTCTTTTATTCCTACGGCAATCAAGAAACTGGAGACTCAAGGTTTGCTTGAATGAATCGAAATTGACCTAAATATTCCTTTTTGGTAATTTAGGTCTCTCACTGAATCAAAGCTTTGAAACTTTGGATGCCGTTAAAACTATTGTTGAGGCAGCACCTGGAGAAATAGGCCAAAGAGTGAAAGAAAGTTCAATTCTGTGATGCAAAACAATTCTGCTCTCAATCGTCTGTTAGCCATATCTAAAGTGCAGCGTGGGGCTATTGCTGACCTAAACATGCCACCTAATCAAATTGCTTCAATAAAATATGCACCAATGGTTTCTTGCGATGTAGAGCGCTCCTTTTCAGTTTACAAGAACATTTTGGCAGAAAATCGAACTAACTTTACACCTGAAAACCTTGAGATGTATATTATTTGCAATTGTGAATCATGTTAGTTGTTAAGATCATAAAATCTTGTTTTGCTGTCTTTCATTCACTCGAAGAATTCGGTGCATATTTTGTGTATTTAAGGGCATATTTCGCGATTTTCAGAGCATATTTTGTCATTTTTAGGTCATATTTTATGCGCATATTTCGCGTTTTTAAGGGCATATAAATCCGCTCCCTAATTATGACCGTTTCTAAACTAGTAAGCCCACTTTTTAAGGTTTTCGAAGAAAATTCAATTGTCAGATCAGTTTATAGTTTCAAACCCAGATGATTTTTTGACATATTTTTGGAAAACTTCATTGACATCTCCAAATTTCATGTGTTTTAGGGACGAGTGATGGCTTATTCAAATGCCCTGGATGTGAGAAAGCATTTACAAAAAAAATCACTAAAGAGAAGGAAATAAAAACAGTTACAAACCCTGCCCAGAGTCGGGTTCAATGTATCGAATTTTTAGTCCAAATTTGAATTTTTGCATTTGGCGCGAAAATCTTGAAGTGATTATGTTTTCGAATTTTGAGGGGCCGTGGTTTACGACAAAATGATCAAAGCCGATATACTGTTCAATAATAAATAAAATAAAAGATTATTTATAAATAAGAGCAACGTATGAAACTGAAGCCAGCACAAGCAGGCATCCCCATCAGAAATTTCTCGCTACGCCTCTGACAATTATGGTCGACAAATTTCCACGCTTGGTGATGCAAGAACTGATGACAAACAAAAGAGAACAGTGTTTTTTATGAGACTTCCTGCAATACTCTTCGCGTTCATTGGGTGGGCACGTAGGGTTAGTACAAACGTGCACGTGGGTATATTGGAGGAGAAAAAATACGCTTTTAAACACCCATTGAGAGTGTTTTTCCTCCGAATTACGGTCAGACTTGTCGGGAGCCTTGTGTGGGCTTGTGCGAGCGTCAGTCTAATACGTTGGTCTTATTTATTATTAATCTTTTATTTTATTTATTATTGAACAGTATATCTGCTTTGAATATTTTTTTGTCAACACACACTATCGTTGATTATTTGCTGTTTATAAATAAAAATTGGTGAAAAAAAAATAAAAAGTTAAAAAACGCATCAGCTGGGAGTCGAACCTTCGACATTAAACAGAGGGCTGATATCGCTTCCACTGCACCATACTGACAAGAAGGAGACTGATGTTAGTCAGCATAATATTCTAGCTGACAAATTTTACAATTTTTGAAGACCCATATGTCGGCGTAGATCGCTCCATAGCAGATTCTGCGACCGGTTCCGTGATCAGCATTACTAGAGCTCTCTTTTGGAATATGAGGTTTTGCAATAGGCCACAGTCGGGTCGTGCAATTCCCGTTTAAGTAATTTTACACGCTAGAAACAATTAAAAATTGCTTTCTAACAATTTTCTTACTTCCCGTGTTAGGAGAATAATTAGTTGGAGACGTTTAAACCCTGTTTACACTTCACCAAAAAAGGCTCATCTCAAGTGCACAAGTTCGGTAAATTTCATGTATTATTCGAGCCAAATTTTATATACATAAATAATATACATATACAAAAGTAATTAAGCGATGAAAATAGTCTAGTTTGACTGATCCGGCTGATTGAATCAGCTACAATGATTTGGAATTAAAAAAAACAATAGCTCACAAAGATGCAAACAAAAAATTCAAAAATATTTTCAACCCTTTGAAAAAAAAGATGTGCCTCGCAAATTCAATAAATTAAAAATTGCTATCTGAAACAACAGAATTTTTTTCAATAAAACTTTGTTTCAAAATTGTGTCACACATATGTCGATCTGAACCATGCATTTTTGCAGCATTCATTTGCTAGTTCAAACGTTTTTTTGCTGCAGCACCTAAACTTAAAAAAGTTTTTGTCTGGTTCATTTGTTCTAGGCATCTTTTGTTGGTGAATTTCTACTAAAATCTGATCAATTTTTGAGACAATAGCTTTTGTGACATCCTCGCTTTCATCTACATACAGACTATGCATCTGCTTACAGTTCTCTAAGACATAAAACAAAGAATCTTGAGTAATTAGTTCACAGCCATAAATTTCAAGTCTCTAAAATACAAAAATGTATACTCAACTACAATATTCATTCTAATGAAAAAGTAGTCTCCAGCAGACAGGTACCCCTCGAGGGAGTTGAAAAATAGACGAGTGGTCTCTGATAGACTGGTATCTTTCGTTCAAAAAAAACTCCATACTTAGTTAAAAGAAAATTCCATACTTAGCGGGTTTTTGCCTTGCTCACCCTTGTTGATTTTTTGTGAAATTTTAGGCTTTAGGCAAGGGTAGGTCAGCGTATATTAGGACAGACTAGAACATATCTTAGACTCATGTTTAGGTTCGTCCTAGCATACGCTAGCCTACTGTTGCCTCAGCCTTAGCGTAAAAACTCACAAAAACACACAACAGGGGGACCAAGGCAACCCCCCCCCCCCCATAGAAGGATAGGGCCATTAGTTTTCATGCATTCCAAAGGACTATTGCTGTCTAGGGCCACGAGTTTCATATGTTTAAATCAGCGGGGAAAGAATTTTGTTTTCGAAAGTGCATGAAATCAGTTTTATAAACTATAAAGTGATTAAATATAGAAATAAAACTTTTTTCTCCTATTTTCGGAGTTAAAAAGCTGTGCTCCTACAATTCAAACATACCACACTCGTGGCCGTAGATGGTAATGGTCTTTTGAATCTGAATTTTATTTGTTGCGCAATTTTGCAAAAAAACATATGAACCACGGAAGTTACCGTAGTCTTTTGATCTGAGAATCTTCTGGAACACCATATATTTGCTAGAGATAACGAGTGTCGGCTTATCGGAGCATGTCGACATTATGGGGGCATGTCGGCTTATTAGAGGAAATAAAGTATATTGAAAATTTTACCTGAATGTTTGGATTACTTTGTATAATAGCCTTCAGAACATCATCATTTAGTTTGTTGATTTTACGAAAAGTAAGCCATCTAAGCTGTTTTAATTCAGCCAAATAATATAGACCACTCAATGTATGTTCTGCTTCGTAGTCTTTATCACCATAATGTGTCAGGTTGATAGTTTCTAACATGCTAAATCGGCTTACAGTCTGCAGAAATTTGTCAGATAAAAACTGAGCATTACAGCTGCTAAGGTGTTTGAGTTGAGGCAAATACGCAATAACAGAAAACTGTGGAATGAATGGCAAGCCAAGATCTTGTAAACTTAAAATATATTTTATGGAAAATTACTTATGGACTCAGCCATAATTTCTGACTTGGCACGAGTACACTGTACCGCCCAGCTTAGAAACGCCATGAATCGTGTTTTTTCGACGCTTCAACTTCTGAAACTTGCAGAGAAAAACTTTTTGCAAAAGCTTTTCAGTTTATATGCTAAAAAAAGTTTTCGCAAAAGCTTTTAGGGTCTAGATACCAAGAAAAGCTTTTAGCAAAAGATCCTGCGTTCTGAATGACATGAAAATCTTTTCGCTAAAAGCTTTTAGATTGTCAATGCCATGAAAAACTTTTCAGCATTAGATGGATGGTTCACATTTATCAGTTCCAGAACTAGCAAGTTTCAATCTGCACAACATCAAGAGCCATCAAGACAATTCATCCCGCAAAAAGAAGTCCAACAATGTGGTTACGCTTCAATAAAAGCAAATGCGACTAGTCAGGCTCCTCTCCCAGAGGATCTAACGGATGTAGAGCACGACGCAGAGGTCATAATTTCAAAGGAAGTGCGAAGATTCGACTCCGCTTGGAAATGGTCTCACTTGTACCATAGCTCTTAGCAAAGCTTGTTATTTATTAGTAAGGTTTGCAGGTTCAACTTCGTCATTATTGAGGGTGTTGAGAAAGCATTCTAAGCGAGAGCTGAAAGGGCGAGAGGACAAGCGAGAGCTGAACGCAAGGATGTTTTTCAGACTTTTGGGGTTATTGGAGAGGGTATACCATTTTATCGACAGTCATCAGCATGCTCAATGTTGGCCGTTTAGGTCGCAAATCCATATGATTCTTGTCGATGATGGAGTTCCCTTTCAAGCCAATCTGTGTGAAAGTGTAGCCAACTACATGCTATTTTTGACTAATGGATCAAAGAATTTATGTGCTGCTGGTAATTCTTTACTTGTACACATTGATGACTTCAGTTAGATCACTTACGCCCTCAATTCAATTTCAGTGTCTCCAATCCTGGTGCCTTATGTAGTATTCAACTGTCCTCCTAAATGGTTAGATATGGTTCTTATTTTTTAATTCAGTCTTGTATTATTGTCTATTCAGTGTGCTTTTGGCGCTCAAATTGTGTGGCTAATCTATTTTTAAGAACCTTTGGATGAGTTAGAAATTTAGTGTTACCGACACGGCTATATTTGTTTGAATTCTAAGCGACGATCATCGAAAATTCGTAACTGTTCTATATTCTACATTGGCAGAACTTACTTTGGTCAAGAGCAATCAGCTGAGACCATTTGATCACCAAGCATGTCAATTTTCACCTAAGCTTATTCGTGTCCAGATATTTACCTTCTCCTTCTAGAGTTTTCCTGTGCAAAAAAATTTCACATTTTTTTTGTTGTTTAAACATCCATCAGATAGCCCTGCGGTTCTACTTTCTGGTGGAGTATTTTTTATTGCATTATCTTACAAAAATGTAAAACAATAAGGTCGAAAAATAAACCAAGTTATTGTCCTGACTTCTTTTGAAATGATGTTTTTACATTTTTGTAAGACGATAAAATAAAAAATACTTCATCAGAAACTAGAATCGCAGGGCTACCTGATGGTGTGGAAACCTTGATAATAATAATAAAATGTTCGCCAAAAAAAGTATTAACCGAAAAAAACAACATTTGATATGCTGTCAAAAAAATTAAAAAACAAGAAGCCCGATGCGGGGCTCGAACCCGCGACAGCCAGATTAAGAGTCTGGTGCTCTACCGACTGAGCTAACCGGGCACACATTCTTTTGATTTTTACATTCCTCGATTTTAAGTGGACTTTAATTTTCTACAGTTGGTGGCGAATAGGAAAGCCATAAAAACGTGGTCCACGAGCAACTTTTCGATTATTTAATTCTATACTTCAAACTCAAAATTTTCGAGTGCTTGACTGGGTACTCGAAACTCGAAATTTTCGAATCGAGCACTCGACTCGATACTCGAAACTCGAAAAATTTCAAATATCACTAGAAATTACTTGATTTCGAGTACTCAACTCGCCCACTCTTCTTCTCACATAGTTTACTGATGTCACAGTTAACTTCTCAAATAGCTTGATGGTCTGATAATTAACTTCATCTCACAGTTAAGTCTGTGCGCTCAAATTTTTCATTTCAAGCCTTCGAAAGAGCAATGGGCTTGAAGGCTTGGAGTTGAGATACACACGAGAGGCGCAAATACTTCTAAAGTGACCTTGGATGCATGAAAAATGTGTGCTTACCGGAGTTTCTGCGGTAGACCAAAGTTGACAAATCGATGTTTAAATTAAATGTTTTTGGAATACAGTCGAGTCTGGGGACCGACCCAGGTGATCGTTAAATCGAGGGTGATCGTTAAATCGGGGGGTTATAGGAGTGGTGATATCGGTGATCGGGTGATCGTTAAATAGAGGCTCGACTGTATCCCAGTACCTTCTTCATGTGTTTTACCTTGGTCTCGCAGGGCAAAAAACTTATTCTGGGGGAAAAAATTTCCGAAAAATAATTGGACCTCACCCAGCAAATTCTTTATGACTCTATCACAATTGTAACTGTAAGTTTAAATGTAAGTGTGAATGTTAATGTAAATGTAAGTGTAAATGTAAGGTGTCTTCACAATACCAGAAAAATTTACATTAACACTTGCATTTACACTTACGCCTTCACAATACGAATGTAAATGTAAATAAAAATTTTTGATTTATTCTAATTTTCATTTCCAAAAGTCAGTTCTTTTACTCGCACACCAATTTTTTCGAGTTTTTTAACTAGCATTGAACTCTTCGTCACTAATAAAGCACTTTTAGTATTCTCTGAAAGCACTTCGCCATTGAAAACTTAGGTTTGCGGGAATCAGGCAGGTATTCGGAGTGGCAAGGCAAACAGTAAGTAAGGTAGTTCGTCGATTCGAAGAAACTGGTGCTACTAAGAATTGCCACCCACAAAATCGGAAATGGGTCGCAGCTGTTTTTTTAATGTTAACGTAATTTTGTATCACCCTGTGAAATAAGCCTATCGCAGTCTTCTCTAGTCTAATCACATTTACTGTTTTTCTCGCTTTTGTCTATTTTTTGTTTCATGAAAATAGACCGACAATATATTAAATAGGTACAGGCAGCATACTGTGATAAAAAGAGGGTAGAACTGGAATAATGTGATTGTGTTACCACTTTTATCTCACTTTCCAGAGAAAAATTTGCCCATGCTTGTGAGCCTCATACAACTGCACTTTGAGACACAATTAAGGAGAAGTTCATTGGAAAAGCATTCCGTAACAAAAATCCAAATGCTTGTGTGAAAAGCTTTTCTTGACACAAAGACTCAAAAGCTTCTGGCAGAGAGCTTTTCCTGGCATAAAGAAACCAAAAACATTTGCAAAAATATTTTCTCGGCATGAAGAACTGAAACGCCTTTGGAAAAAAGCTATTCTTGGCATAAAAAACTGAAAAGCTTTTTGCAAAAAGCTTTGATTTTAGGTCACGTTTTAAAAAATCCGAGTATGGGAGGAGGGATTATAAAAGTACCGTATTTTCTGACAGGAGCTTGGCAAAAAATATATATATATATTTTTGATCAAGAATCTTCAGAAAAATTTTCGCAATCAATCTGAAACATGTCTGAGGTTAGTTTGTGCGCGCATCAAACCAACCAAGGTCCCCCTTCGGGGCTTGGGGCTCGGAAATTGAGATGCGCACACCCACATACCTTGGACACAAATCACTCGAAAGTGACTCTGGATGCATGAAAAGCATGCATACCAGAGTGTCTTTTCGCGGTAGGCCTCAGTATTCGAAACTATGTTTGAATTTTATATATTGTGATCTTTATAGATATCTACGTATCCTTTAAGGTAAAATTCACTTGGTTTTCCAAGGCAAAAAGTGAAATCTTTGGCGAAGTTTTTTTTCAAAAGTGCTCGAGCAGGCCCTAAAAACGTCTTTTTTGCACGTTTCACTAACTAAAGCGTGAAAACAATCACGATACTAAAAAATGTGCCTTGGTCCGCCTGTTTTGTTCTTTGAGAAAAATTCAACTTTCGCCTTCGTCCCCTCAACTAATTATTTTGCAAAAAAAATCTTTCTAAATTGTCTCAAAAATCATTTAAATGCACTTGTTGTGTTTAAAATACACATCTAGGTGACTACTCGAATATTGCATAGATCGTAATTTCTGCCATGGGTCGGCCGCTGCACGACCAAAACCAGCACAGTTTAAATTGAAAACGATTGATTGAGTTGCAGGTTGATATAAAGGGCAGGCCAAAGATTGCGCCATTTCAAACTGGACCAATTTAAATTGGGCGTGTTCAACTTGGGCCAAATTCAAATTGGGTCACATTTAGACTGCGGAAAAAAAGACTTTTCGCTCCTGAATACTAGGGTTGGATTCGGTCGGTTAACCGAACCGCTTGGTTAACCGAAAAGCGGGTTTTTCGGACGAAAAACTGAAACCGAAACTCAGGCCGACACTTGACAGACTTATATCACATATAGCTCGTTAATGGCTCATTTTGAAGCACTGAATCTTAGCAACAAAATGTTACGAGCAGGTAAAAATTTTTGGTCAAGAAACAAAGTACAGCTTATTCCGCGTTTTAAACACCTCAAATCTCACACTCAGGTCGACGCATTATGTGAACGTAGCTTCATTGTCGTGTATGATAAAATGAAAAAGTTGTCACAATACTTATATTTGGCTATAAATTAAATTGAATTTTTCTACTGTTTTTAATTTTTGAAATGGATTTATCAAGTTTACTAATCACTACGGCTGAAAAAACCAAAAAACATCTAGCTTATGTTGTGATTGAAAAATGTTTGATGCTTCAGCACATTTCAAAAAGTGACGTTTGCATTTCACATTTCCATTTTAAGCTTTTTCGTATCGTTAAGATGTACTCTTGATTTCGAATTTTTTAAAATCAGGGTTTTCTAATTGCAGGAATCTAAAATGCTGTTTTGAAAAAAAAACTATTGAAAATTCCAATCTACCGTATTCTCTGTATTAAGTCCCTCCTCTTTAATAACTCCCCTCTGTAATAACTTCCCCCTATTTGGACCTTATATCTCAGCCTAGATAAAACATTTTGAAATCTGTTTTTTGCGTTTTTTAATTATCACGAGTTTTCCTGATTCTAATTTTCAGATTTTGGTTGAGTACACAAAAATCACGAAATCGACCTCAAAATTTCCCAACTTTTTTGAGGTTGAACAATAACTCCCTGAGGGACTTAATACAGAAAAACAGTATTCCAAAAAAATTACCCTGACTGTGACCTGGAGATTTAGATAAATTTTTTATGCGCATATTCTTCTTGTAAAGCGTGCCCAAGCTCAGTATTACCGTAAATTCTTCAATAGAGCCTTCTTCTCCAATAAAGCCCATCTTCCTAATAGAGACCCGCTCCTCGGAGAAGCTACTGGCAAGCCTCAGAAAATTCATACAAAAAAGTATTTTTATTTTAAAAAAATCAGAAAAAGTTTCTAAACACATCTCAAAATGGCTATTTTACCTTAACAATGGGTTGTGACGTGAAAAACGTTTAGCAATAGCAATCAATCTCTTAAAACTTATCTTAAAGAAACTGCTTTTAGTTGTTAATCTTTTGATTATTGTTAAAATTTTCGAACATAAAATGTAGATAATTTAAATTTATGTTTTAAATTTTCGTCTTGCCTTAATCTCTGAAGGTTGAAAGGGTTTCTTAGGGTTCTGAGGCCTCTGAGGTTTCTCTTAAATAAAGCTCTTTTTAAGGTAGAACCCGCTCTGCGGGTTCTACCTTAAAAAGAAACCATAGGGGAGCTCTATTTTTCGAAGTTCCTCACAGTTATGATTTCTTTGTTGTCAGCTACTTTTAACAATAGTGTAGTTCACTGTTATTGACCAGCGCTCCAGGCTCTCTTATGAAAACTGGAGCCAACAAATTGATTGGCATCAACAGATTTGAAAAATTCGATTTCTGTGAATAGTTAGTTTGAAATAAATAGGACATCTTCCCTATTTATAAAATGTGTTTTCTTTTAGGTCTTCAAATCTTATCATTTTTCGATATTTTACGCTGAATCTTATTTTTTTTAGCAGCAAAGAAGTGTTTTTTTTCTCAAAAAATATTATTACTGCCTATTTAAAAGGGCATTAATAAAAAGAAATATGGTGATTAATTAAAGCGATTCGTCTTATTACTTAACTGAAGAATAAGTATGCAAGTGAAAAATCTGATCCGAAAATTGCTTTCTAAAATATATAATTTTTTAAATAGTCGTTTTTTAAATAAAACCGAAAAAACGAGGGGAAACAGGGTTTGGAAAAAACCGGTTTTTTTCAAATTGACCGATCTCAAAAAAAACCGACTGAATCTAACCCTACTGAATACCATGAATTTCAGATACGCAATAAAGCCATTATGTTGCGACCGAAAATTTAAGTCGTCAAAGGTGGTATTAAAGTGCATAGAGGTCAAGCTGCAGTTAGAAAAAAAGACCCAATGTAACTTGGCCCAATTTGAAATGGCCTAATCTTTGGCGTGCATATAAAAGACTATAAAAAATTTGAGCAGAAAGTCTAATAAGCAGACAGACTAAGTGAAAAGTTCTCCTAGAAAAGGCAGAAGTTGCGATCAGGCATAATCGTGTTAAAAAAGCGGGAAAAAACTGGCGAAAACTTGTGTTACCCAGATGATGTCTGAACGCAAACAGTGAACCTTATTTTTCGATTCATATTTTGAGTAGGCCAAAATTCTGCCGAGCGACAATAGAGGGTTAAATTTGATAATAAAAACAAAATCAAAAATCGAAAATTTCAAATTTACATTTTGAGACTGAGAAGAAGTTTGTTGACAGCATCGATAAAATCAATAGAACTACTTTGAATATCACTAAGCCGCAAGGTCTGCAAGTTTGGGCAGTTCAGCTGTATTTGAGATAGTTTAGTTGTATCCATTCCTTGGCAGTGAGATAAATTTAACACTTTCAGAGAAGAAGCAAATATTCAAAAGATATGTCTTTTAAGTCACTAGCACTCAAACTAATTTTTCCAAGAAAGAACACTTCTTGAAAAATGGAGAAAGTGATCCTGCCTAAAAATTCAAATTTCTTAAATTTTTTTTCAGATGTCGTCAAAAACAATGTGACGGCTCTACTGCACTATCGTGTGCCAAAACATGCCTTGGCCCCCTGTTGTTTTTTCGCGATGAACAGCTAGGTCCACACAACCAGGGTAATGTCCTCAGCCGGCTGACTTCAGCCGGCTGAGTCTTAACTCAGCCATCAGCTCGTTGAAGCTGACGGCTGAGTTTAAATTTTGGCCCGGCTGACGGCTGAGGTGAAATTTTCGGCCTTTCATGCCAAATTTCATGCCGTCTTCATCACAGGAAATACGTTATACCACCCTGCGCACAACCAACACCCCCTCCCCCTTCCTCCCTGTTGATTATGTTTATTTTAACACTGTGGTTATAGTAATCAGGATGATTATGGTTAACATCATCACCTTGAAAATAATAGAGGGCACCCAGGCAGTTTTTGGAACGCGATAGTCCATTAGAGCAGAAAAATAACTTGACCATCAATGAAGAAATGCTAATGTAAAATGTTGCCTGATCGATTTCCAAATTTTCAAAAATCTTGATTTTAAAGCTAAAAAATACAATTTTTTACCTCAAATTGGGGATGGTGGACGGTTGGGACGGGACGCATCGTCCGTCCCGGAAGATATTTATGGCTCATTTATAAACGTTGTCGTTGGAATATTTTTTATAAAACCCTTTTTTCGACAACAACGACGACCTATTTATAAAAAATCCAACGCCAACGACAACCACGACGCCAAGGACAACGAAATTTTTCATTCAAAATTGGACAAATTTCGCATTCTCAGACGAGATTTCAAGGAAAACGTGTGAAGAATATAGTTAATCCTTAAAATTCTGACTCAAAATGCAAAATTTGTCTTATTTGGAAGAAAAATTTTCGTTGTCGTTGGCGTTGTCGTTGGATTTTTTTATAAATAGTCGTCGGTTGTCGTCGTCGTTGGCGTTGTCGTTGGCGTTGGCGTAAAAGTGCCTTCATAAAACATTTTTTCCAACGACAACGTTTATAAATGAGCCATTAGGGTTTTTCTCGTCGCTGAAATTTTTTTGAGTCTGTAACGTCCCGGTGTACCGTCCTGAGGTAACTTTTCCATTCCCGGATTTCTTTGTTTCGTACCGACTTTTGAAATTCTGTCCCGTCTTCAGAATAGATTGATACTAGTAAAGTTCAGTCTTGTTTTTATTATAATTTACAGATTCTTGCCAAATTTTGAGTGAATATTAGGGTTCTCGAATGAGAACATACTTGATTATACACTCCGAAAATATGTAAATTTGTACTTGAGGTAAAACTGCGACAAAATCTTTTGTAAATTTTTTTGAAAACTGATTCTTGTTGTCAAATTTCCTTTTTGCGTCCCGACCGAAATAATCAATGTCCCGTCCCTGAATTTTACTGGTCTCGGATACCTGTCCTGGAGTTAACGTTTTGGTCATCCCGTCCCGGTGTCCCGTTCCGGATTTTTTTTGTTTCTTCCCGTCTTGGAATAGGCCATCCTCCATCCCTAGCTCAAACACAACTTAGCAAAATTTCCAAGGCTTAGGCTTAGCAAAATTTCTAAGGTGTATTTCAACATTTTTAATTTCATACTCTTAATCCAGGGCTGCGAACTCAAAAAATATTAAAAACCTATATTTTGCGTCAAATTTTGTGTGAAAATTGTCATTTTATGCAGTCCTCTTTTACTTTGGAGAAAAAAGGAAGATCTTGACGTGAAATTTCAAAAGGTCTAAGATTCGGGTCCCAAAAAATGTACAAATCTTTAAAAGATCATGCAACTTGAAAAGCACAGCAATTTGTGGAATTCGAATTCGCACGCGACCACCCTAAATTTGTCCATAATGTTTTTAAATTAATGATTTGTGTCCATCGAAAATTTGAATTTCATCTATGAGTGAATTTTCAAAACACGCACGTACAAGTAGTTATGGTGCAGTGAAGTAAGAAAAGTCGTTTGATCTGACAATGTTGATCGACGTCGGGCTCAACTAGTAAAAGGCTCTATATTTTTTTTTCAAAAAAAACTGAAATTAGTAATGGTTTGCCCTGAGCCTGAGCCTAAGGGACAAAGCAAAGCTTAAAGACTAAGCCTAAGAGCTAAGCCCGAAAAAACCGAGTAATGCCGAAAACGTTATTTGAAAAAATCAGGGTGATCCCGCACGAATTAAAAATTTCGAATTTCTGTGCTCATCAAGTTTCATGGTCCTTTAAATGAAGTAAGTTTCATGGTCCTTTAAATAAAGTAAATTTCGCAGCCCTGTTTTATCGTAAATAATAATTAGACATACGTTTTTTAAACTGTCATTTTCAAATTTCGCACTTCTAAGATTGTAAAATCTCTCTGATATTGAATTTATTTCTTCGGCATCTACGCTAATGATGCAAATGTCTAAAACTTCTAGTTTTCCAGCAGGAATTTGAATAAGCACAATATTCCAGCAATCTTCAAAGCTAGCAGCGTGATGAACACCTAAGAAATCGACTGATTTCAAATAAGGACCGCATCTTGTCAGCAAACCAGTCAACTGAAATCTCGTAAAACATTTGCTAAACTAGTGAAAAATTGTCTACTTTTTTTCCAGTTTTTTTTCATCAAAATTTCTATCTTCTTGTAAACAAAAGAAGCAGCAAAAAAGCTGAGTAGTATTAGTCCCAACTGTGCTTACGGGCAACATCAACCACTTTTTGCAAACTGCTTCAATGTAAGTTCTTTTGAAAGGATGCAAAAGCTCTAAAATATATATCTGAAACTTTTTTTTCTGGTTTTTTCAATGTTTTCGTTCAAAAACAAACCAATATTTCAATAGGAAGATTGTTTAAATCACAACGATCGTGTTGTGACTGAGTTGTAAGAGCTGAAGTATTCATAGATAAATTGATGTTTGATCAGTACAAACTATTAAATGTAGTATATATATTTAAAAAAATCAAAGATAATGAAAAAAAATTAGTGTTGTGAAATTGAGTCGAAATTTCTCCGCTTGTTTAAAAAAATTATTAATGTAACTTTGAGGATGCGAGTACAAAAATGAGCAATAATTGCATTGTGCTGAACACTTTTTAAGTTGGATTCGGATTTGAGGTACAGGGTGACACGAAAAGTTACATTTTTAAGAGTGCTTTTTGACAAGGTAGCCGAAATATTTTTACCAGCATTGGCAGTGTCAGCAGCAGAGGCCAAAGTCTGACACTGGCACAGGGTACATGACAATATTTCGCCGACAATTATTTCGCCGACATTATTTCGCCGGACATTATTTCGCGCGACATTATTTCGCCGACATTTATTTGCCGACAATTATTTCGCGCGACATCATTTCGCGGACCATTATATTCGCCGCGACTAAATTTCGCCGCCATTATTTATTTTTACTAATTCATTAATTACATGCCAAACATTTTTCAAGTAAATCTAAAACAAAGTTTTATTGGCTCTAGTTCTATAAAACACATCAGAAAAGCAAATAACACCAAATCAGAGAAGCAAATAACGGGATCAGGACAGGTAGAAAATCTAGAAAAGTCAAAATTTTCGATGGATTGTATGCGGAGGGCCTAAAACGCGTAGTAACGGAAGTAGACCGTAAAGGCTGAATGGCAGCTTGCTGTTGATTTTCTTCATCGCTTGAATAGTCACTGAGCCATTTACAATTCTTCGGGCCAGTTCTGTAGTAGCATCCAACATCAGATCTCTAGATAAATATCAGTTTAATTCACGAAACAATTTCTTTTAACAAAACAAAAACATTTTTTTGAAAATAAATAATAGTTGTGCGGGGACTCAAACGGCCTGGACCCAAACGGCCGGACTCAAACGGCCGGACACAAACGGCCGCGGACACAAACGGCCGGTACCCAAACGGCCCGGGACTCAAACGTCGCGGACCCCAAATAACACATATGAACACTCTTATTATTCTCTATCCAGATTCAAAATTTCTTCATTAGTTGATTCTGGCTCGCTGGCTGGAATGTAACAGACCCTTGAGCCATTCTGAAGTTAGAAGCGATCGCACCTAGATATTGGAAAGGAAGATGTTCCTCCAATTGTTCACTGTTGTGTCACAATCATTTATTCGTTCGTCAGCAAGGCGGTACTTCCTTCTCTTCTTTGAAGGACCATAAGTCCCTGAGATTTCTAGGAGTTGGCGAAGGTCGACGATCATCTCCATCATTGCGGGCTCTATGACGTTCAAATAAAAATTAGCATTGTTGCAGTTGTAGCCAGATACTTCTCTTCGTTTCGGATTGCGGGGCTGACGATATGGACGGATTTGCTTCACAACCATGCTCTATAACGATCCTAAAATGCAAAATTGACTAATCATTCAGCAAAAAGGAAAAAAATTTTCAAATGTGCCATCCTGAAGAACCAAGCTCTTCCTTTACAACTCAATACTGAAATTTGATGCATCTAGCAGAAGCCTTTCCCTAAATAAGAGCCTTTCAGCGGTTGGTCTTTGAACTAAATCCTGCCTTTGTGAACGAACTCGACACTTCCTTGATTTGATTTAGCAGCGTGCGGACAAATAAGGAGACGATTAACCTGAAATAAAAAGTAGAAAATAACAAAAAAACATACTGTATTTTCCTGGACAGCCGCTGAAACATCACGCATCCAATTCGAATGAACGTTCAAGTTAGCCATACTTCGAAGAGATATCTGAAAAATATAGTGACAAATAAAACTAACACAACAATACGTGAAGATAAAACATAAATGAGGAGACCAAAAAGGAACCGACGATTGCATAAAATGATTACATAAAATGATATTGCCGTAAAATCATCCAGAAAAAATGGTCGAATTAGAAAAAAACGACACTTAAAATATCGGCGAAATTTTGTCGCGGCGAAATATTGGTCCGCGAAATAATGTCGCGCGAAATAATGTCGGCGAAATAATTCTCGGCGAAATAATGTCGGCGAAAAATGTCGGCGAAATAATTGTCGGCGAAATATTGTCCGGTACCGCTGGCACACGTTCAAATTGGGTCAAATTTGGTGTCCGACTGCTGACACTAGTGTCAGACTTCTAGCACTCAGACTGACACTCGCGCTGACAGCCGTTCACAATGCAATTTAAATATGCTGCTGCAGACACTGGCACTGAAACTCAAAAGTCAAAAATTAAATCGTTTACTCGAGATAGGAGTGAGCATGCAATGCCAGCAGCTAAATTATTTACTGTACTCTTGAAGGTTTCTATATTTTATTTTATATTTTTATTGGTTCCTTAAAGAAGCTGGTTTCGTGATTATGAGCCAATCTCAAATGAGAGTTGGATGGTAATTTTCCGAGGTGTCAGTTCTTTTCCTTCAGGGTTGTAGCATTTTTCATTTTGAGCAATTTTTAATTATAAACCTGGAGTCTCTTCCTTGTCTAAAGTTGGCATTTAGAGAGTTATTTCTTATTTAAGTATTGACACTGACATTTTCAGGAAAGAATATTGATCTTTTAGGCTTAGGCTTGAACCGAGGGCTGAAAAAAAAGGAACAAAACAGAGAAGATACCTAAGGCCAAGTTATGTTTTATATTGTGTATGATAAACAACATCCGACTTATTTTCTTTTAATTCCTCGTAAACCTTCACGAACTTGTTCTCTGCTAAAATAACTTTTTGTGCCGCTGAAATCTACTCAAGTTCGTAAAATTTGACAAAGTTTCGATCTGGACTGCTGTTCGAAAAACATTTATAGCTTTTTTCAACTTTTTAAGTAAAAACGTCATTTTACGATAGTCTGAAATATGACTTATTTTCAACACGGTATATGACCCTTCAGAGTAAAGCTAAGTCCCCAATGGAGCTCTTTCACTCTTACTCTCACTCGCACTCTGCTTCTCACTCTCACTAGCACTCTGTCCCCAATGGGAAAATCTAAAATTTTCACATTCACTCTCAATTTCACTCGCACTCTCACTCTCACTGTTCTCGTTCACTCTTTTCCCCAATGACAATTTTGTTGTTGTTAAATCTGGTCATTAAGCTGACCGACTACTAGGTGTCGTTACGTCGGTCCTTCACCTCTTGATTGTTGTATTTAATTTTTCAGGTCTACAGAGTGAGAGTGAAACAAAGTGCGAGTGAGAGTGAACGTTTTTCATTTTGCACTGGGGACAGAGTGCGAGTGAGAGTGAGAATGTAAGGGTGTCCCCAATGTGCGAGTGAGAGTGAAAGTGAGAGTGAAAAGACTGCATTGGGGAGGCGCCTTAAATTTTTTTTTCAAAAATAGTGATATGCGTGTTCTCCGTCAAATTCTGCACTGGACTATACCGACCTGCCACACCGTCTTCGGAGTGTTAAGCAATCAAGCCTCCTGTGCACCCGAAGGGGGCGTAGGGGGCTTGAGAGTTAGAAAAATGCACAAAGAGACTTTCTTTGTTCAGCTCCAGTGACCAAAACGGATTGGAATACCTTAATACAAGGTGTTTTGCCTTGGTCCCCCAAGTCACATTTCGGTCAAACATTTTTTTTCAAAAGTCAATTTTTTATGTCGAAAAAAGTCAGGAAAATACTTTTTATAGTTTTAAGAAGGAGTAATTCAAACATGATTTCTAAATTAGTGAAATAAGCACTCAAACAGGCTCGTTCATGAACTTGCACGCTTTAGAAAAATACGCGCATAAAAAATTCATCAAAATTCATCACCCAGATCACAGCCAGGGTACCTCCTTTGTGAGAGATTAGGATTTTCAATCGTTTCTTTTTTCAAAACAACATCTGATTTTAAGAAATTTTGAATCAAGAATACATTATAACGATAAGAAAAAGCTTAAAATTAAAATGTGAAATGCAAAACGTCACTTTTTGAAATGTGCTGAAATCTCAAACATTTTTAATAATCAGAAAATGAAGCTAGGTTTTTTTCGGATTTTTTTGTCTTTGAGCTTCATTTTGAAACCATAACGACGGAAAAAAAGCAAAATAATGTTTAAAAATATTTTTATTTCAAGAAGTAAAAGTAAAAGAAATTGCCAATTTAAGACCGTTGATAACAATCGATTGTTAAATAGAGATCAGTGGGCTTAATAAACTCATTTCAAAAATAAGAACAGTACGAAAATTAAATTAATTTTATAGCCAAATATGAGTATGTTGACTACTTTTTTTTTCATTTTATCATACCCGACAATAAACCGAAAAAACCCAAAAAGTGGTGTCTTTAAATACCGCTTTTCGGTTCACTCAGTTTTTCTGACCCCGTTTTCGGTTTCGGCTTATTTGTCCAAAAACCCGGTTTCCGGTTAACCGACTGAATCCAACCCTACTAGCCATTTAAAATACCGTTACGGAAAACATGACTACATCCGAAAATCCAAATCAGTTTTTAAATCATCGAACGAGTTAATAATAATAACTAATAAGGGATAAAAAAATATCAAAGACAGTTTTCATTAGAAATATATATTTTATAGTTAGTTGATACAGTTGCCATGTTTACATTCAATTTCATAGTTAAATATACAGTTGGCAACTTCAAAGTATTTTATAGTTAGGTTAACAGTCGGCATGTTACAGTAAATTTCACAGTTAGTTTCACAGTTGGCAACTATTGAATAAACTAGGGACCACAGGCGCCTATCACGCATTTATCGTATTTTAAAATTTCTGATGAAAGGTTTATGTTAATCCGTCACACAAACTCCCCCCCCCCTCTCCTAATTACCCCTTACTGGCTACCTTATTCTTGAACCCATCATGCTATAAACTTTCCGCCACCCTCCTTCTCGGGTATGTTCCTAGTAGTTCGGGTACTTTTTATGTGGTTCTTGCCCCATCCTGGTAGTTCGAGCCTATCCTGGTGTTTTGAGCCCCGTACAGGTGATTTGCGTGCTATCCTGGCAGTTCGGGTACTCTCCAGGTGGGTATTCTCCTTCAGGTACTCTCTAGTTCGGGTACTCTCCTTATTGAGCCCTGATGTGCTGAATGTGGTAACCAGATCTGGTTTTCTAACGCATAGTTTCCATAGATTGTGAGCGGATATGGATTTTTTCTGGTGTAAAAAGATTTTCTTTTTGGCGCAAATTGTTTTGGTGCAAAAAGAATCTTTTTGGTGCAAATATGATCTTTTCGGTCCAAATCGGACCTTTTTGCACCAAAATAGATCCGATTTGCACCAAAATAGATCGTTTTTGCACCAAAAAAGATTCTTTTTGCACCAAAAACAATTTGCACCAAAAAGAAATATTTTTACACCAGAAAAAATCCATACCCATTGGTGAGCTCTAGGTATACGGCTGTTTTCAATGTGTCATGCGGATGCCCCCCAACAAAACTGTTTCTTATGTCTAAAAAAATTGGGTTATAACCAGCCGAAACTAGGTTTTTTGGATCGAAGTCGTACAAAAAATCTATATTATGCAAAAATATACTTGAAATAACTTCATTAGAAATATAAAAAAGGTTTGGCTTACAACACCGAGATTCCCAGGACGTCTCCGATCCAAGTACTAGTCGAGCGTAACGTTGCTTGACATTGCCAGATAGAACGGGATGGCGTACTTTCAACGTGGAATGGTCGAAAGCGAAGGTGATGAAGGAATTCTCTTCCATATATATTTCCATCATTTTTACTGTCTATTTACTTTTCTGCTTCTCCAAATAGTGTGCTTGGAAGAGAAGGCGCAGCCTATCACTTTATGAACTTGGCCTTTTTCTCAATTTTTTTTGAGCCTACTTTTTTGGTTTAATTACCCAAATTTGAGGTATTTGAATGTTTCTGCCCAGATAAGCGGTGGAATTGCGAATTTTGGAAAGCATTGTCTTTATTGGCACTGCAATAATTTTTTTCGAAATATCCAAATACAATCATTTAGTCAT
>SADC01000491.1:0-60947 GCA_004194705.1 Ditylenchus dipsaci
TGCCCGTATTCAGGGCGCAAAACGGTAAAAAATTGGACCGATTTTTGGAACTTATTTCTGTTCCATTTTCGGGCCTATTTTTGGAACAGATCGGTTCCAAAATCGGTCCGATTTTGGAACCGATTTTTGTACCGATTTTGTAACAGATTTTTTGTACCGCTTGATTTGCCGATTGTTTTATCGTTTGTTGTACCGATGTTTGTACCGTCTTTTGTACCACTTGTTTTATCGTTTCTTATGCAGCTTGTTTCACCGGCTTTTGTATTGATTTGCCCAACTGGTCTCATACTAACTGAGAATGAGTGAGTGATAAGTGTAGTTTATAACAATAACTGTAGAAATGTAGAGGGTTTACCTTATATTTCTACAGTTAAAGACAAGTCCTCAGGCAATTGTGCGGGTTGTGGTCCATCCTATGATATGCAAAATGCAAAAAACCACCCGAAACACCCAAAACCAGTTAAAACCACCCAAAACTAGCCAAAAAGCCTCAAGATTAGGTTTGGTCCACAGTTTTCAAGTTCGTGCATTCTAAAAAATTTCGCGGAATTAAAGTATTAAGTCTGAACCATCCAAACAAGTGGTCGTCCACTTGGATCAAATTTTTTTACGTTTTCATGTTCCAAAACGTGTTTTCTGGACTAATTCGGGCATGCTGAAGATGGTTTGACAGTGGTAAAATGCCGCTTTCTCGAGTATTTTTGAGTATTGGGCGATAATTGACTTGGTGAAATCAATTTTTGACCAAAAGTCAAAAAATATGTGAGAAAACGGCATTTTACCATTGTCAACCATCTTCAGCATGTGCGCATCAGTCCAGAAAACACGTTTGGAACATGAAAAACGTAAAAATTTTTGATCCAAGCGGGACACCACTTGGTTTGGCTGGTTCAAAGTAACAAATTAAATTCCCGCAAATTTGAATGAGAATTTTTCCATTTTTTCCCCATGGTTCGCAAAAACAGCAAATTTGCTGAAATGCAGCAAAAATAATTGGCGTTGTGTGTTTATTGAAACAGCAAAATTGCAGCAAAAATGCAGCAAAATTTTGCTGCATTTTCAGCAAAATTTTGCTGCATTTCTCCGTCTCCCACATATTACGCGTTTTGCATTTTTTCAACTATAATTTTTTGCTTTTTTTCTTTCTGCAGTCAGAAAATATATGAAACATCCGTATAACAGCAATACCTAGGCTATATGCAGCCCGTAAAAGTCATTCTGAAAGGGGAGGAGGGATTTTCATATAAGCATCGGCTAGGTCACAGGTTCAAATCCACCTGGATGCATGACCTATTTTTTCACACCATTTTTCATATTTATTTTCAAGTTTGGTATGAAATAATGCTCATCCTCATGGCTATCCGCGAGAATATCAGTGCATGGTTAAACAACTATAACAGCTGAGTTTGAAGGCTGAAGCCTACCTGAATCAGCTGCCCCATTTGTGTTTTTTCTTGATTGATGTTTTGTATCTTCTTTACAATTACACATTTTTATACCAATGTTGTAGCCATGATTCTAGGCTATGGCTTATATCTAAGCTATAATAAAGTTGGAAATCGGAATTTAGTAATAAATAAAATTTAAAATCGTCCAATCTAGGGCCATCCTATTCGTCACATACCTCTCTTTTCTTGATCAAAACCTTCGCGAGCTACCACTTTTTTATAGTAATTTTAATGTGAAAGCATTTATATATTATTCCTCGTGCAACTCTGCCTCTAAAAAGGAACAAAAGAAAGAGATAAGGACAGATTAGAAGGATGACAGCGAAGACGAAGAAGGGATTCAGAACTTTTTCAGACACCTCTGAGCCTAAAAGCTTCTAGGATTGACTTAGGTTTGGTCTATCAAACGAAAAAATGCTGTAAATCGCCAATCTAAATGGCGAAAATCTTTAAAAAATATAAGTTTACCATCACTCACGATCAGTTACTCAGGTGGCCCGATCTTCGTAGTTGAGTAGTTTGTGGACCCAGTGGGGGTACCCAGCTGGGTTACTCCAGGTGAGGATACCATATGAGAGTAAACCTAGGACGGGAATACCATGAGGTAGTACTCAGTGGTTGGTACCCAGGTGGGGGAGTACACAGGATAGAGCTACGCAGAAAAGAGTTACCAAGGTGGAGTAGTATCGAGTAATCCAAAAAGATTTCGGAAAATATAGAAAATTTCGCGTAGGTAGCTTCTTGCCCATCGACTTACCCAGAAAATCGGTGACAGAATTTTAAGCTACCTGTAAGCTCTTCTATACGAAACACAAAATATATTATACTTAAACAAATATGAATGAGTTGCAGACAAATAAAATTCAAACTTAACTTTTTATATGATTTTCCGAATTTTTCTCAAACCATCCTGTACACGGGAGGTACTCAGTGGGATCCCAGTTTGGGTACCCAGCAGTCCCTTTTCGGATAGACATTAGAATGAGCATTATTTTCATACCAAACTTGAAAATAAAATATGAAAAATGGTGTGAAAAATAGTCATGCATCCAGTGGATTTGAACCTGTGACCTAGCCGATGCTTATATGAAAATCCCTCCCTCCCCTTTCAGAGTGACTTTTACGGGCTGCATAAGCCTAGGTATTGCTGTTATACGGATTTCATATATTTTCTGACTGCAGAAAGAAAAAAAGCAAAAATTATAGTTGAAAAATGCAAAACGCGTAATATGTGGGAGACGGAGAAATGCAGCAAAATTTTGCTGAAATGTCAGCAAAATTTTGCTGCATTTTTGCTGCAATTTTGCTGTTTTCAATAAACACACAACGCCAATTATTTTTTGCTGCATTTCAGCAAATTTGCTGTTTTTGCGAACCATGTTTTTCCCATTGGGACAGAGTGCGAGTGAGAGTGAGAAGCAGAGTGCGAGTGAGAGTGGAAGAGCTCTATTGGAGACTTAGCTTTACCTTAGACATGATTCCGAGGAAGACTTTGATCAAAAATGCATCTATAAGCTCTTTTTTCCCTGTTTCATGTCAATGCCGTGTTCTTGTATTTTGTGGACAGTGTGATGTGCATTGAATTAAGCATGAAATTCTGTACACCTAAACGCGAATATGATGTGACACCCACATCTAGCATATAGCCTCAAAATCGTTGGAGACTTGATAATGCACCAATAGCCGAGTGGATAAAGCTAATAAGTTGAGGCTCGAAGTTCGATTCCCACTAGAAACAGCAAATTTAAAATCGGTTCGAAAATGGAACAGTTGTCCCAAAATCGGTCCGATTATCGGTTCCGAAATCGGTTCGAAATCTATCTTATTTTCTGTCGATTTGCGCCCTGAATACGGCACAGGTGAATTTAACGAGGGTGGTGTTTATAAGTGGTACCAAGGTAATTGCTAATAAGTAGGGTGTACCCAGCGGGTGGCAGTTAGGTGGGGTTAACCACATGGGAGTTTGTGGGTGGTGCATACAGGTGGGGTTAGCTACGTGAGTACTCTGGTGGTGCCACTACTACCACTACCAAGTAGTGGTAGTAGTTACGTTGTAGCGTTCAGGCTGTGCTATATATGGTCCCAACTTGACGTACCCAGGTGGGGTACCCAAATGTCAGTACCTAGATGGTGGAAGCTACATGATGGTACCTCAATGGTAAATGTAATGGTAGTACCCAGGTTATGCTGATTATTTTATTTTGCGCCGCGTAGCGGGCGGCGCCTTCTAGTAGTGGAATAATTAGAGGCAGGAGTATGGAGTACTAGCGTCAGGAGAATAATACACATTGGCTACTACAAGAATAGATAGTATGCTGGATTGGCTAAATTGAAATTGACCCCCACCAGTCAATTCAGCCTGAACGACCAAGGCAATTTTCGTTACATTTTTAAATACCAATAATTTTTTGCATGAAAATCATTTAAAAAGACTGAAAAAAAATTATTTCACACTTTTTTGTGCAAAAAATTACTGGTATTGAAAAATGTAAAAAAAATTGCCTTGTTCCCCAATATAAATGACTGGTGGTTAAGCTCAAACGTGTTGCTGGATTCTCTAAGAGGAATGCACTAATTTTTTTAGATAAAACATACATTTTTGTCAGTATCCTTGGCGCCAACTTTGTCACTCACTTTCGGCTTCCGCAGTTCTTTTGCTAATGCCCATTGCTTCATCAACAATTGTTAGGGTTTGCATTGTTTTATTGACAATCACCTAAATTTCAGTGTGTGAATTTTTTACAGAAAGATTCTCGAAAGCCAATTTGAGGACTGAAAATGGAAAAAATACATTAATGTTTGGAGAAGCAGGGAACATGTTGTGTTTTGATATTCTTGTACAGACAAATGAGCCATATGGATCAGTTCTTGCAACATTTTTTGCTAAAAAAATTATATTTAATCTTACAAGTTTTTTTTTCAATTATCTCAATAGCTACCGTATATGATCTTTATGTTATTCACCGTTTTTTTCAACCCGAAAAATCGGAAACAATTGGGATCAATGTTTGGGAAAAAAGAATAAAAAAGAAAGCATTTACGGTTAGCTTTGAAGGCAATTTTTTTAGTTTTCGACTACACCACATAAGCTGGATTTCGGGTCCTCATGTTTTGGCCTATCGTATAGAGGCTATGTTCTAAGATTAGGGTTACAAAGCAGTTGTTGGGAAAAAATCTAAATATCAGGGATCAGTGCTCACTTGTAAGAACAGAGTAAAAAAACAACTCTCTTTCATTTTTGTCTACTGAAAAGCGATTTTCATAAGTATGTATGTATTAGTGTAATTAGGAGCTCTTAGACCAGGGTTCGGAATCGTCTTTTTAAAAAGATTCGTCCTTTTTTCGGGACCCAAAATCCTTTTTATTTTTAAAGTTTTCAGTCAAAATCTTTTTTTTTCGCCACAAAATAGCAATAAGCACTGGATAAAATGACCCTTTTTCTTTCTTTCAAAAATGGTCAAAATGTTCTTTTTTCGAAATTTTTCATTACAAACCCTGTCTTAGACCCTGTAAAAAGGCCAGCCACAGCTTGAGACAATTCAAATTGCGACAAATCCTTTTTTAAATAAGGGTGTCACTATAGCGAGTACCCGTGGGTCTTTTCGGTAAAACTTTTTTCATTTACAGAATCCACCGGTAAATTCAGAACTTCTACGATTTTCTGATTAGTTTCTGATAAAAAAATTCAAAAATAGAGGTAAAAAGTGTCGGACCCTAGGTGGGAACGAACTTTTGGGGGTGTCACTATAACGAGGGTTGACTGCATGCAACGATTACTATATGATTGACAAATTACATTGAATATATCTTTATAAAAATTGCTTTTACAAGTGGTCACTGATCCCTGATATTTAGACTTTTTCCGACAACTGTTTCATATCCTAAAACATTGCCTCTATAAATAGGCCAAAAATTGAGGTCCAAAATTAAGTTTATCTTGTTTTTGTCCAAAATTACAAAATCACAAGCTTTTAAAACTTTCATTGCTGACAAACTAAGTTGTTACCTTTGAATTTGGATCCCTGTCACATTCTGCTTTCAGCTGGTTCATGGTCGACACGATAAAATTGTTTGACTTTGACTTGAGCATGGCTCCAACGCGTAGACTTGAAAAATAGAGTTCACCTAAATAAAGATATAATAGATTTTATGGTTATTTTAAATTTTTTTGCAACTTTGCAGAAGTCAATGAGAACGATTGTTACATCAGCTTTTTGACCCTTTTTTTTTTTGTAAAGTGTAGAGGTTTGCAAAACGACAATAAGAATTTTTTCAAGGCGGTAAATGATTTGTTTAGACAGTTTTTTATCAATACTTTGCTCTGCTCAAAATCGTGAGGGATTTTATCCTGCACGGGTGTAGAGGGCTCAAGCTTTTTTTTAAATTTCTTTAGTCGCTTTTTAATAAAAATCTTCAATAAATAATTTTGTAAGAGCATGCGATCCTTGTAAGAGCATTCAATAAAAACGACAAGCTTAGAAAATTAGGGCCAAAAAATTGATGTAACAACTTTTTCTACAAAAAACAGAAAATGACATTAATACATAAAAAAGTTACTAACTAGGTGTATATGCTTGATCTCTCAAAAGATAAAATTTATCAAAATTGCGATAAGAGTTTTTGTGTATACCGTGTATTTTCTAATGGCTGTAACTAATTTCACCCGTCGAATTACTGATTTACCCCGTCAAATCGAAAAATTTGCTTCTTTTTAGTATTTTTCAACGTTTTTTTTTTAAATTTCAAATTTTTTTACCATCATGTAGCCCTGGATCTCAGCTTTCTAACAAGCTATTTATTGACTCAATAAATTTCAGAAGATGCAGAAAAAGCGCTCTTTTTTTTAAATTTGCTTTATACAAAGACCTTATTCTGCAACTTTTAGAAATTCCATAAATTCAGTTAATTACTAGTTAGCAAGCTAATATTCAGGGCTACATTTTGATATATAAAATTAAAAAACATGAAAATATTTTATAAGAAAACAATATAGTTTTTAGATTTGACGGGATAAATCAGTAATTTGACGGGGCAAAACAATTTGAGCCATTTTCTAATAGACCCATTCATACTCCCGAGGGACACGGGACAACGGAACAATTTTTCAAACACGTTTTTGTCTTTATTTAGGCTCCCAGCCATAATTTTGAACTACTTTTAATAGACCCACAAGGGAACAGACTACGCTCTACAACATAGGAATAACAGATTTGCCATGATCAGTATCGAAAACGGTTTTTAGGCTGTCCCGCAGTACATGTCCCGTGGGACAAATCCCTATATTTGTACCGCGGGACATTGACCTGCGGGACAGCCAAAAACCGTTTTCGATACTGATCATGGCAAATCTGTTATCCCTATTTAGTGGAGCGTAGTCTGTTCCCTTGTGGATCTACAGGGTGTGTCAGAATTACGCGCACTTATTTTTTCAAACAAAATTTTTGCGGCATTGTGTTTTTTATGTAAATTTTATAACCCTATTTTAAAAGTTGACCACTCATTTTGTAGCTAAGAACGTCAGCTACAAGATTAATGGTTAATTTCGAAAAAATGTTTATAAATTTATAGAAAAAACCCAATCACGCCAAACTTTGTTTAAAAAAAGTGCGCGCAATTCTGACACACCCTATATTAAAAGTAGTTAAAAAATCATGGCTGGGAGCCGAGATAAAGACAAATACGTGTTTGAACAATTGCCCCGTGTCCCGCGGGAGTATAAATGGGGTTTAATGAGAGCTCTTGAGCTTTTCACATCTTCTGGACATGGGCTTCTATTAGAAATATATGGTAGCAAATATCAAAGCAAAACGAGCTTTCAAAAGAAAAAAAAAATTAAAGATATGTAGTGTATTGATTATTTGTTCTTGGAAATGATCATTTGTTGTGTGATTTTATCTCTTGAATAAAAAAATTGAACAATCATCAAATAGTAAAAAGTTTTATTTAACTATCCAAAATTGCTTTGTAATAACATAAGCTCTTCAAGAGTTGAGCTCGTTTACATTATAAAGCTTGACTTATAAAGTGCTTGAAATAACCTTTTTTATATCTTAGTTGCCAAAAATACTTACAGCAAATTTTCAGGTGTTGATATTTAGCAAAAAAATTCCCCGCTGAAATTTCACTTTTGCCATGGAAAGTTAAGATAACTCAACTCACAATTGTCACATTGTCAGAAGTCACAACAATATCAAATTTGGTTTTGATACTTAAAAACAACATATTGCAGATTGCGAACAAATATTATGAAATGCGAACTAGATTTGAATTTTAATGGGCAAAAAGTTAATGTGGTTCAAAAAATAAATCTTCTCTTTCTACTTCGGACTGGGCTGAGGACGAAGAGATGGAAGACGGAAACGCCATGACGATTCACTGGAAATGGAAAGCTCACGCGATTCCTCACAGTATCCAGCGTTCGAAATCCCCTTTACCGTCACGAAGCTGTTGTCGTGAACAAAATAACTGTTGAATTCATCCCATTGGCTCAATCAGTTTGTCACATATGCAAACGGATCCAAGTGTTGGGAAATAATAATAGGTTCACTCTTTTGGAGTTCAAAGAAGATATCGCGTGAATTGTGACTCACAGAAAAAGGAGAAAAAATTAAGCACTGAGAACACGCAATTATTTTAAAATATCGTAAACCCTCTATCAATAGTGATGGGTCAATTATATAAATTTCATGGTGCATCAAAACTAACTAATATGCGTTTTTTGTGTCGTAATATACAATATTATGAAGAAATTTCAAAATAAAATATTAAAAAAATTAGTTAAATGCAAAATAGAAAAAGCATTGTGAACACCGAGAGTGAGAGTGAGAGTAAGGGGTGTTCACAATGACAACTTACTCTCACTCCCACTCTCACTCTCAGTATGTGAACAGGCCATAGCAATATTCGTCCATATTTTACAAAAACGCCGCCGGAAACTTGAAGAAACTGACACTGCGGTTCAGTTTTTATTCTAATTTTCATTTGTTTTCTTTAAACACTAGTTCGGTTAAAACACTAGTTCAAGTCCATGTCAATTTCGGTCTGAGTTGCGTCAATTACAGCGCTTACTAAAATCTGCCTATGGAGACGGAAAATTCAAAGAAAAAGTGCTAGGAGCAGATATATGGAAATTAAACTTTCTCGGTATAATTTTTGTCTATTTGAAGTTGTTATCATTTGATGTAGAAAAAAATCGATTACAGCCGAGTTTAGCGTGTTTTGAAAAATTTCCTTATTTTTGAAGTTTCTTATTCGTAGCCTAACTTAAAGTTCTCTGAAGTCAACCATGTAGACGTTCTTCTTTCTTGCCGGAAACATGTTCAGATGAGATTAGCACTGAATATTTAACACATTACTAAAAATTTTGAGCTGAAAATTTAACTAGAAAATTTCAAACTTACAAACTTTGTTTTTTAGACCATATATTTGATCAAGGAGAATAAATTTTATTTGAAAAATCACTAAGTTTTTGTGATTTAATAATATTTGCTCGTACACCACGTCAAAAATTGATTTAACGCAATAGAAACAAAAGATGATAAGCTTGTTTATTATCTCATATAAATATAATATATAATATACAGTCCACGTACACCTTCACAATAGGTTGTCAAAAGTTTTTTCTTTCGCTAAAATAATCGGCAAAATCGGAATTCTGAAGGTTCTTTCAGCTAGACTGTCCAAACAGAACTAAGTGTCGGACCCTAGGCGGGAACGAACTTTTGAGTGTTACATTAATCGGAGTTTTGCAGCAACCGGACAAAAGCCCCGAAAAGGCTTTTGTCGCCCGACCAAAAGTTCTGAAAAACGGCTTTAGTCGGTTTCAGAACCATGTCATATACTAAATGAAGCTAAGGATCTCAGCTTTATTTCAGTATATAAAATGTAAGAAGGTCAACCGAGCCTTTTTTCAGAACTTTTAAAAAAGCGACAAAGCCCCTTTTCGGGGCTTTTGTTCGGTTGCCAGTTTTTCATCCACTAAATGCAGCCTTCTAGCAAGGCAAAGTTATTGCTGCCATTTGTCCTGCATAGAGAAACTTGCTAACTTTGGGTTGTTTGTTCACACTGCTTCGCATTTGGGAAAAATGTGTGTCGGAGTTGTCGTAAAATAATAATTGCGACATTCCGTTCTTTCTTTGTGTGAAAAAAAATTAGCTATAATTTTTTATTATCTTTGCGGCTGAGCAATTTACATATATATATATATAATTTATTGCAACAGAAACAAGAAATAGTAAGCTTTTTCATTATCATTTACATTCATTTTTCTTTTTCGCATGTGCCATCACCATCGGATCCATGTTCGATTTGACAACAGTAGCGCTCTGGCATGGATTAGTTGCATCGCAAAGCACAAGTTTTCCTTGCACGCTGTTGTGAAGTTAAAAAGTTCCTAAGTAGTTTCAATATATTTTGTCGGTACTTCTGCCGCGGTAAATTTTTTTTGAAAAAATATAAATTTTAAAATCAGAAACGGGTTAAAAATGTTTTTGTATTATATTAACCAGAAGAAACTAGGTTTACGGCCAGTTAGCGAGAAGGTCAGTTAGCAATGGCCAGTTAGCGAAGGTTTTTTTCAAAATTTTTGATATTTTTTGCCATAAAAGTACTCTTTTTGTGGAAAACAGTTTTTCTGGGGCTACCCAGTAGCTGAAATTTCCTCAGGAATCCGAATCAAAAAACATAATTTAAAATAACGCGTGGTCGCTGAGATATGACCTAAAGTTGCGTGCTTGTCATTTAAAAATTTCCACAAAAGAGTACTTTTATGGCAAAAACTATCAAAATTTTGAAAAAACCTTCGCTAACTGGCCATCGCTAACTGACCTTCTCGCTAACTGGCCGGTCCCCAAGAAACTAGTTTAAGACATCTTTGTTAGTTACTTTTAAAAAAATTCGAGTGGGGGTCCTAGGGGCAGAAGAACCATTTGCCTTCACCATGAGAATCATAGAGGGGGGCAACAAAGTAGCGGGCTAACCAGGGTTAAGCTACCCAAGAAATTTTCTTCAAAAAATAGTGTAAAAGTCAAAAAGGATGGAGGTAAAAGAGCATCTGGGGTCATTTCAGACCTCCCCCTCCACTTTATATTTTTCACTGAAAAATTAGGTAAGAATGCGCTATACAAGGGCGGTAGTTAGTGCGTGTGAAATATTGATTGGGGGGGGGGGTGTGTATATCATAGTAGCGCCGAAAATTTTTTCATTATACTTCCGTTTTAAATCCTTGTTCCTTAGCTACAATTTGGTAGGTCAAATTCCTATTTTTGATAATTCCGAAAAAATTTATGACCATCAACAAAAAAAGTGTCAATTTCTAGTCAAAATCAAAGAAAATCTAAAGAAAATGGTTGTATGGTCGCATGAATACTGACTTTTCTTAAAAGTTTTAACATCATAGTGAACTAGTTAATGCACTTTTCGAAAGCTTTATAATTTCTCTACAAAATGACATGTCAGCCTTTTTTTAAGGATTGCACAGGGCTGAGAAACGGACGGTTAAAGTTGAAAGTAGTGAAAATGTCTCAAAATAAGGCAAAAATAGAGGTTTTTTACTACTTTCAACTTTAACCGTCCGTTTCTCAGCCCTGTGCAATCCTTAAAAAAAGGCTGACATGTCATTTTGTAGAGAAATTATAAGCTTTCGAAAAGTGCATTAACTAGTTCACTATGATGTTAAAACTTTTAAGAAATGTCAGTATTCATGCGACCATACAACCATTTTCTTTAGATTTTCTTGATTTTGACTAGAAATTGACACTTTTTTTGTTGATGTCATAACTTTTTTCGGATTATCAAAAATAGGAATTTGACCTACCAAATTGTAGCTAAGGAACAAGGATTTAAAACGGAAGTATAATGAAACGCACAAAACTACGACAAAAACAAAATTTTATCAGATGAAATAACAGAATAACAAGCTGCCTGTAAAATTATGAAACGGTGGAAATTTGAATTTTCGGTCATATATTTTTTCATAACCCTTTCACCTCACGATTAAAGTCACACATTTTCATTTTTTTAAAATAAAATTTCGGCGCTGTTCGATGCTGTTGAAATTGTGTTGGAAACTGGAAATTGGGAGTTACACAACCCCGGAAATTGTGTTTTCAAACCTTTTATTTTTCACTGTACTTGACTAATTTTTGAGCAAAATTTTTCACTAACGAATCAACAATTAAAATGCATGGATACTTTGTAAATTTGATCCAAATGTGGTGGAAACTATTTGGCTCATTGTAATCTTGTCTCCAGCAGCATGCCGAAGCTTTTTTGGCTATAAAACATGCGAATAATGTGTTCGAAATAAAGAAAAGGTGGAATGAAAATTGGAAAAAAATTGTTAAAATGAGTCAAGAATGAAAAATAAATATAAAAATTTTGAAAACTTTACCCTGAGAGGGCTGTCCACTTCACAATAGGGTTGGCCTCCCCCCCCCGCTTTTTGGGGTGCGGGGGAGATTAGACTAAAAAAATTTGCGGGGGGGGGGGAGAAGCGGGGGGGAGGAAGCTGTGAGCGGGGGGCAGTGGCGGGGGGTGCGTGATTAATTTACAAGCGTCGTGGCCGAAATTTTTTGAAACAGCAATCCAGAATGAATCTGAAGGCTTTTGGAACACTTCTGAAGTCAAAGCCACGATATTGCCACTCATCTGGTTCGATAAATCCCGACGCCGAGCGCCACTGTTTTAGGTTAATTTTTATTTTGTTATGAAAAGACCAAAAAAGCAATTTAAAAGGGATATGAGCTGTATTAGGAGGGGAAGTGAATAATAGGGTACCACTTTTTAAGCATTTTTTTAAACGCGTGACTATGGTCTTTTATAGCTTATGAGAGTAAGACGAACTTACCTAGCCATGATTCCGAGAAGTACTCCCGATCATAAAATTCATGTAGATTCTTTTTTTGTCACGGCCCAAGTTGAAAAAAACAAAAAAACTGAAGTTTTTCGAATACTGGATCTTCATTTTTTAATAGAAGAGAAATAATCAAAAAAAATGAGTTGTCACATTTTTTTGACAACTGACTAGCTCACGACTTTTTCGTCTCTCCTTGCTCCTTAGTATGGACACCAGACATCCAATTTTCGTGTCAGTCTTTTTACTCAGTCTTTATTATTTCTCTTCTATAAAAAATGAAGATACAGTATTCGAAAAATTTCACAGTTTTTTTTTGTTTTTTTCAACTATTGTACTATCGTAATATCTAATTCGACTGTTGTAATATCTAATCTTCAAAATCATTATTTTTGGTTTGCCCACTTTTTGAAAATTATTTTTAGCTAAATTACCACCTATTGTGTAGCTATAGAAACGAGCTACAAAATAAGTGGTAACTTGACTGATAATAGTACGTATAAAATACGGAGAGAAATACGGAGAGGGCCTTTATTTTTAATCCCTGAAAAATCTTGAAATTGTAAATCGAAAATGGTCCTAACTCTAAAATTCTAGTCAAAAATCGAGGGGCCTTCATTAGAGAGAGGGCTTTTAATACAGAATATACGGTATTTTATTGGAACAAAAGGCTTTTTTCAATGAGCAGAAATAGCTGTAATATTTCTGCTGGATGCAGCCTGGCAGAGAGAAATCCACCATTACAGTTTTTCAGTTTTACAGCAGCATCTCCTCTATCTCCTCCTCTACTGTTTTTGGTGAACGCACTGACTGTGCTGAATATGAGCTCATCTTTTTTGCTAAAAAGGCAAAAAGGGAAGGCAGCACGTCGGATTTCTCTGTAATATAATACATTCATGCAATACAATTAAAAGTCTCAATAACGTCAATATTTTCTTAAAAAAACACCTACCCTGATGTGATCAAAAGCCCTATCGGGTTATGCAAGTCATATATATCTGAAATAACCTGCTTATTACTTTTTATTTCAGGTATAATTTTGACAAATTATTAAAAAAGACTAGTCTTTTTTTTTGTTTTAAATTTTTTCTATTTAGGAATTTCGGTAGAATGAATTTACCGAAATGACAAAAAAACCCATGATACCGTGGATTTTGATGCAGAATTACATTAAAAATTACATTCTTATTCAAAGTAAAAACAATTGGTACCACTGTACAAGGTGAGGGATTTTCTACCAGTAGAAGTGCCCTGAATTCGAATTGTTCTTTTTTTCGAATTTCGAAATACACAAAAATGATATATGATCAGGGCTGCCAAACGTGCTTTTTGAAAAGATTTGTTTTTTTTCGGGACTTTAAATCTTGTACTATTTTTGAAGTTTTAGTCAAAATCTTTTTTTTTGCTTCAAAATGGCAATAAGCAATAGTAAAATGCACTTTTTTCTTCAAATTCCTTTTTTGACTGAAAGTTTTTTTTTTAATTTTAAGATGGCAGCCCTGTATATAATGAATTTTGAGATTGTGAATGAACCGTTCTACCGAGTTTTAATAAAATTGAGAATATATTAGAGCTATTAACAAGACATTTTGGTACCTATTTTCATGCTCTACAAAAAAGACCTAAAATTTTAGACAATGTGATCTAAAATTAACACCTTAGGTGTTTTCCTGTCTAACAATATGCCGGGTTAAGTAATCTTATAAAAAAATCTATCATAGCTGTTAATTTTATATACTTCGCTTACCTGCCCAACCAAATGTGAAAAAAACGCAATAAACAGCGTTGCCAAATACTAAGACACAGGGTACTCTATTCCTCTAATAACTCACCCACGTGAGTTATGATTTGGTTCTCAAAAAATCGGAAAATTTCGAGGTCGATCTCAAAATTTTTGGATAAAAATCTAAATATAAAAACATGGAATGGGTAGAGCTCGTAAGAGTTAAGAAAATGCAAAAAACAGCCTTGCAAAATGTTAACTATGAGCTAAAATATAAGTCGACAAAGTTTAGGGGGTGAGTTATTAGAGAAAATACGGTACTTATGTACTTGGAAGGCCCCTTTGCAAGGTATTAGGCTTAAAGGCGCATGCCCACGCTAATAACAGATGGTGCCCGGGAATTCTAAAAAATATCCCAATCATTGGACTTATGTTCGGATTTTTCAACTTGGTTTTTAACAAAACAAAGCCTAGGCTTTAATTTTAGGGCTTGTTTTATTAGAAACCGTACAGAAGTTTAATGATTAAGAAAATTTTTTGAATTCCCGTTCACCACCTCTTATTAGCGTGAGCATGCCCCTTTAAGCAAGGGTAAGCCAGCGTACGTTACGAAATACTCGAACGTGGTCCTTAAATACAAAAACGTAATGAAAGATGTCTGAGTCCATCCTAACATACGCTGGCCTAAACTTAAACCTTACCTACTATTTCTTTATCAAAACATGTTTACCTGCCAATATATACAAGCTCCACTCCGATAATTTGCCTGAATCGATTAGCGGGCATAAATTTGCAAGACTTGACGAATTATTAATTTTATTGGAACAAAAGTTGATCTTTTCAAATTACATTTTATAAAAAGCGTTAATACCAGGTCTACGAAATGTCCTTATATATAAAATATTTAGTTCAAAGATTAAATTGGTTAAAAAATATTCCCGAAATTATTATTTTTTCATCCAAAGTTGCTGAAGTAATAAAACTTAATAAAAGGAATGAACCATGAGATACAGTCGTTGCGCCCCGGCAATGTTCCAAGCACACTCGGTGCTTAGAACACTAGCAGATTGTTGCCCAAGCACTGCCTCACGGGCGCTCTGGTGCAATGTGCACTGAAATATGGGGAAGCGCAAGAGGTTTTTTGCTTCAATGCGCCCCTAAGGCTAATTTTTATTGAACTTTAAAAAATTGAAGCCCTCTTGCAAGTTTTTGGAACGAGTGAAGAGGCTGCGGGGCGTCACACACCCCTCCCCAGCACCATACTATGCCAGGCGAAGCGGTTCGGCTCTCATTTCGGGCGCCCGGTGTGGGACCGTTCTTTGAAACGACTAGGTTTTTAACGTTGGAAACGTTTTACGATTGCTCTATACAACAATTTAACTTCTGGCCACCCTTGAAAGTGGTTATAGAGACCATTGAATGTAAATCAAAAACCCGAAAAAGTTAAAAATCAACTCTTTGAGTAATGTTTACCGAACTCCTTGTATGTTTGTTCCAAAGTATCTCTAATAAATAAAATATTTGATTTTAAGTTTTTAAAATATGTTTACCTGGCCAAAAAGTAGCAAGTGTAAAACAAGTTAGCCACTAGAAGTACTAAAACGGAATAAAACATCTTCACTTCCATAGCCATTTTCTAAAACATAATTATAGATAAATGCGCTCATGAACAGTGTTGTTCCGGCGCCGGCGCTGCCCGGGAAAAAAACAGCGCCGGGCCGGCGCTTTGAACGGCAACAGCGCCGGCGCTATTTTTAAAATTCAACAGGCTAGTATTGAGAAAGACAATTATTCTTAATTTTAAAGTAAATTATCTGAATTTTTCATTTCTTTAAATCTTTTATTTATTTTCTTAGATTTTTTAGTTTATTTTTTTTCTAACTTAATCAGGGTACCATATGCTATTCTTGAAAAAGTGATTCACACAATTTTTTTTCACAAAACTAATATGGATTACCTCATACCTTTTATGGACTCCCCACTTTCTAATAACTTTACCACATATGGACTTATTTCTCAGCATTTTCAGCATTTTCTATTATTCATTGTTCAGAAGTATTTGTGAGTCAAACACACTGAAAGCACTGCATATCATATTAAAAAACAATGCTCAATGGGGACTGGTAGTCCCCGACAATTCAAAAAATTTTCCTGCTCGTTGGATTTCTCTACGGATTTTTAAACTTATTTTCTAACAAAACAAGGCCTAGAATTTAATTTTAAGTAAAGTTCAATGAGTAGAAAATTTTCGAATAAAAATTTTAATAAGAAAATTTTCGAATTGGCGGGGACCATCAGAACACCGTGAGCATGGTCTTTTAACAACTTCAATGATTATGAAGGTTGATAATGAGGTTGGGATACCGACAGGTAAGTCGAAATCGCGGTAACTTACCGGTAGCTTACCCTTACAATAATGCCGGTTTTTTTTTAATCTGAAATACAAAATGAAGAATTAGTGGAGCTCGTGGGAACTAAGAAAATTCAAAAAGACTTGTTCGAAAAAACAGCGCCTAAGCCAAAAAATACTGTAAAATCAAAAATCATGGCATTCTGTTGGGTTTGAAATGGGAGGTCGGACTTGCAATTTTTGTGGAACACTCTGTATGAGTACATTACGTTTTTTTGGAATAAAAAATATTTATTTCAATTATATTCATGCTTTTGAATTGGACTTTATTTATTTTGCATGGTTAAATTTCTTTCTTGACAATTTTCGATGAAATTTATGAACCAAGAACCGTGATAAAATCAATTGTCGCAGCTAATTTTAGCCTATCACTGCTTAAAAATAATCGCCTTCATTTTTTTCGGTGATTGACGTCTTTGGAGAGCAGACGAGAAGGCTTTTCCAGTTATTTTTTGCTATTTCTAAATGCTGCTGGTAGTAAACTTTCGATCTCAAACAAGTGTTGGCCCCATCCTATATTGGGTAGCGATTTTTGAGCTTGGTCCTTCCTGTTGTTTTTTTTTCAAATTACCCCCCCCTTGAGAAAGTTCAAGTTGCGGCCCTGTTTGTGTTATATTTTGCAATGAAGATGCAAAAATGATACCTCGCCAGAAACTAGAATCGCAGTGCTATCTGATAGTGTAATAACTTTCAAAAAAGATCAAAAAATTCGAAAGAAACAGGCAAAACTAAAATCTGTGACAGAAATGAGGAAATCTGTGACAGAAAAAGTGCAAATAAATATTTTTTACACTATTACTCAAAAAAATTTTTTTGAAAAAAAAACAACAACAGGCGGACCAAGTTGGAAAACCGGTACCCAATATAGGTTAGGACCCAAGTGTTTATACAGAATATAGAAGAACTTGGCCAATACACTTTTTTTCTGACATTTTCATGGGCTGACTGAAAACTGATTCATTCCTAGCAAAAATGTCTGGAGTCGTTACCAGCTGGTCTACAAACTTTGCTCTTTGTAAAAGAAGGGAAGCTTATATTTATTATTTTGTGTTTGTGTTGCCTTCTCGACTGTTCCATTTTCCGATCATCAGACTCATGTGAACATATTTCCATCTTTTTTCGCTAGAGACCAGTTCTCCTGCCAGATGCATTTCACAAATGCTTTTATTTGAAACCTCTTTTAAGAATCCGTCAATTATCCAACTTTGACTTTTGCTATAAAGTACCATACAACTCATTAGGTCCTGATCAATTGCCACGCCCTTTCCCTCAAAACCTCAACTCTCACTCACGGTTGCTAAAATAAGTAGCAAGAGAAATAATAATAGGTCTTAGATGCTTGAGGCTCTCAATCCCAAGCCCACATAACATCTTTTGGCTCTATTCCACAATGGGGGGGGGAACAAGGGAAGCTTATATAGGGGAGGGGGGGTGTTGATGTTGCCTTGGTCTCCCTGTTTTTCAGGACTTTTTAAGCTTCAGGCTGTTGCGCCACACTCCGAATGCGCCGCACTCCGAATAAAAAATCGCCTCACTCAGAATGAAAGAGCGCGGGAGTGCGGAGTGCGGGGGTGCGGCTCCCATTGATTACTTAGCTTAACGAAAAAAATATATTATGCCGATTTGATCTTGATCATAGTTGCACGACAGCAAAATTTTCGATTCCCGCCTCCGCCCCCGCTGGCCTCTTGAAATTTTTCCCGCCTCCGCCGGAGGCGGCGTTAAAAAAATTTCGCCGCCGCCGCCTGGCGGCGGCGGAGTCATTCTTGAGGTACATCGCTTCCGCCGGCGGACACGTATCCGCCGGCTGAATCGCTCCTCCGGCGCCTCCGCCGAGACATTTTTGTAATATTGTTTAAAATAAAGCAAAATTTTAAAAATCAATTTTCAGTACATTTATTTGATATTATCGTGTCAAACTTTGATAAAATGAGCAAAATCCATCACACACTACAGAAGAAACTAATTTAAAGGGGCATGCTCAGCTGTTTGAATTTGTCCCGCCAATTTGAATTTTTTTCTTAATCATTGAACTTCTATACAGATTTTTCAGCTTGGTTTCTAACAAAACAAGGCGCAGAATTTAACTTTAGGTATAGTTTTATTAGAAATCAAGCCAGGCGGGGGTGCAACTATTATCTTGATCTGATCTTCGGCGATCTGATCTGAACTGATCTGATCTTTGCCCTGCGCTGGCCTACCCTTTCCTAATCCTAAAGCCTAAAAAGGCCTAAAAATAACAACAAGGGGACGAGGCTAACGACCACCGCCCCACCCCCCCCCCCCCCCCCCCCCCCAAATTGAAAATCACAGTATATGTATATTATTTTTACTTTGACGTTTCTGCCTTGAATTCAGCTTCAATTTTCGGTCCGTTTCTAGAGCTGACTCCGGCTTTAATTTTTTAAAATTCTAGCTTGGAGTGAGCAAAAATGTTTATAATTTTTCTAAATAGAGCAAAATGTTTTACGATACTTCACAGCAATGTTTGTAACTCTTACTTATAAATTTAAAGCAAAAACTTAAAGTCCTTACAAATTTTTCACATGTCATCTGCTGTTTGAAATATTTGCTTTAATTGATTTTTTTAGCCAAAAGGCACTTCGGCATGGTCAAGTGGCGAAAAGCCCTCTTCTGGGCTTTGGTCTCCTTGGTGGAGTTGTGCTGCCTTATTTCAGCTGTTACTACTACTGTTGATAGCACTCGTGAGTTTATTTATAGAAAATAGCAAAGAAAATATTATGAGTATATTCTGTTTTGGACTATCTCAACCATATGAGTAGGGTTGTCGAGTACTCGAGATTTTCGAGTACTCGACTCGACTCGATACTCGAAACTCGAAAAAAATCGAATAATACTCGAAATTACTCGATTTCGAGTACTCGACAACCCTACATATGAGCCTACATACCAGGGCTGCAGCCGGGTTCTTTTTTTCTGCTTCTGTTTTTCTGAACGGCTGTGGCGGTGTAGTGGGTAATGAGTTCGTGCCTGGTCCATGCTTTCGAGTTCGACCCCTGGCCCCTACTTTTGCCCCTGCGAATAGTATAGATTCACCGACAAACTGTTTTACCCAATTACTTATTTGCAGACCGCACCAAAGACCCGTTTACATGTGTGGGCAGGGTTAATGGCTACTATGAGGCTCAGATTTGCTCCAATTTTTACTTTGAGTGTCTTGGAGGTCGACTATTCAAGCATCCATGTGGCCAAGGACTAGCCTACTCTCCTAAAAAAATCTATGTGCTTCAAAAACCAAGTGCAAGCAGGAAGAAGGTGATCGACAGGGCCCAGTCGTACTTGAGATTGTAGATCCCAACAAAGGAAACTTCTATCCCAATGCCAACCATGCCAATATGAATCGACTTTCCAGCACCTACAGATCCTCTGATGTTGATGCCCTGGGAAGTGATGAGTAAGTTCTAAAAAATATAATAAAAGGAAACATAAACTTGATAAACACATCCGAATTCGAATTCGCGAGGTAACATCCTAATAACCGCATTTCTTAATATAGAAGACTCCGCCCTATAAGGCTAGGGTAGGATTGGCAAAAACTAGACTTGGCAGCTCGAAATTCGGCGAACCGATATATTTTTGCTAAACTGATTAGCTACACAAATGATAAGCATGGTTTTGCAGCTAAAAAGTTTGAAAAAAAGTTTTGGGATATTTTGAACTAGGCAAGGTAGTGGTTTGTTATTACTTTTTGGCCAATTCCAGGCAACGTTAAATATTGTGCCCGGATTTTGGAAAAAAAAACCCCCGGGCAAAAATATTGCAAATTTGGGGAATCCCCGGAAACTGGGAAAGTTGGACACCCTGCTCATGCCCTCAGTAGCACAGTTAAACTTGCTAAATTTCGCTTAGCCATAGAACACAAATTTGCAATAAAAGCTATAGAGCTACAGGACACAGCCGGCATTAGGTGAATTCCACTACAGTGAATTCCCCCACAGTAAATTCCCCCACATTTTGTATTGAAATGAGTTCACTTAATTCAACAGCTAGGATTCTTAAAACTTGTCTTCAGGTGGTTATTCCCACTTCGGGTGGCCTATAGATTCTTTAAGTGGTTAACTTACCCAACCTACGGTTTACTTACCATACACGTTGTTTATCTTTCTAACCTTGTGTTAAAAAACCCTTGTAGTGTTGTATCCACCCATACAGTGATTTTATCCACCCATACGGTGGCTTTATTATTTAATTAGTACTTTACATACCCATCTAGTGATTTTTATCTACTGCTTTGATGTTTTCTCTTTTTCACCAGAAATGTTAAAATGATTTTTTCAGGATGAGTTTCTCTTCAAACAAAAAGTATGATAGCAAATAGGCGAACTACGAGTTACTTTTGTCTGAAAAAATAAGCAAATGCTCAAGGATAAACAAGACTACTTTTACTGGAAACAATTTCTTCGAGGAGAGCGAACCTACTGGCACTGTATTTTCCGAAATCAAGGGGCAGATGGTAAGAAAAGTTCCAAATGTTCTGGTAAAATATCAATTTAATAAGATTCTCAAGTTATGGTATACAATATAATACGTTTCAGGCAGAGCAATGAACATAAAAGGGGAGGCGAAAATTACTACAGCCCATAATCACTTGGGAGACCTTACTTTTGCTTATCTAAAGAAAATGCAAGGAGAAGTGCAGGCAGAAGCGATCTCTAGCAAGAAGCCTCCTTGTTCAATCATTGCTGCTAAAATCAGATCTATTCCAGAAAAAGCTGAGCCATTTATTTGCAAGTCTTTGCTTGGACAAAATATTCGAAACTTACGTCATGAAGCCAGTCTGGAGCCTTCTAATCCAAAGACTTTGCATGATTTAAAAGTAACAGTTCTAGTCGTAGAGCTATGATGGTGTGAAATAGTTCGCTTTTACAGATTCCAAATGAGTACAAGCTCTGTGATGGTGAAGAGTTTTTGAAATTTGATGGCTGGAACGAAAAGGAAAGAGTTCTAATATTTTCGACTCATCGGTGTATGCAGTTGTTAGAAGCTAACAAGAAGTGGGGCTATGATGGGACTTTTGATGTGGTTCCTTCTCTCTTTGATCAGATGTGGATAGTGTTCTTTCGGCTTGCTCACTCATATGTCCCATTCGTCCTTTGTTTGCTCAATCGCCGTCTTCAGTCCTCTTATGAATTTGTGCTAAAGCAGTTGTTGGTTTTGCGCCCCAACCTCTCGCCTACTAGTGTCGATGTTAACTTTGAAAAATCTGATTTTAATGCTTTCAAGGTTTACTTTCACGATATTTGACTTTTATATTGATAACAGATTTGCTGAGTTTCAGACATTCTTTTCAAAGGTGGAAATCCGAGCCTGCTTCTCTCATCTCCAACAATCAATCATCCGCAATGTGAGCGAAAAAGGAAGCAAGTCTCTTCATGACTATATTGATATTGAAGATTTTCGTAGAAAAGTGAATCTACTGCCAGCTCTCGCATTTGTGCCATTACATGACGTCGTGGAATCATTTATGGAGTTAAGGTTCATTCTGATCTTATCGATGACTCAGCTAATCTCTGATTAATAGGGAAATGACGTTATGGTAGACCCAATCCACACACCCGGTCATTGGTCTCTTGTGGTGAGCTTTCTCGGGTGTGTTCATATTTTTAAATATGCTATTCGAGGTAGTGGAGACGGAAAAAAGAGTAGCATTTTATGACTCTCTCCATGGAGATGGCACTGCGCACATCAATCTCATCAAGTGACCAGAATATTCAATCATACGCTTTTAGTATTCACTTTTCAGGGACTTTCTCGAAGAAGCAGCTGAAGAAAAGAGATATAAAATGTGTGGATCGAAGAATTGGGTTGCAGTCTGTGCGAAGTTGTGCTGCCCTCTCCTTTTAAAGTTTTTTTTGTTTTTCAGAATGTTCCACTTCAAACTAACAGTTATGATTGTGGAGTTTTCACATGCCAATTCGCCGAATGCTTATCTCGAAATGGGTCAGCTAACTTCAGCCAAGAGTAAATGGAGGACATCCGAAAAGAATGGCAGAAGAATTACTTCACGGAAAACTAAGATACGAATGAATTCTGGTTTTAGAGTTATTTTTGTTTGAACTCGCTATATTTTTAAATAAATCACGTATTAGATAATGGACTCATGCCTTTCGACTTGGGGTAATTATGATGAAGTAAGTGAAATTTTAATGATGCCTGACATCAGAAAACTAGCCTGATTGCGGCCAATGCTTTGCAAAAGTGCGCCAAAATATTACTTGGATTACTGAAAACATTTTTTTCCAAAAACTGTTCACGGTACAAATTACACAATTTTAGCACCCTTGGTACAGCTGAACAGTGCAGTGAATTTGGGTATTCAGCTAGTTCAGATTTTTTGTGGTTTCGCTAAAATTCAAATTTCAGTGGGCCGTGGGAGGAGGAGTGAATAATTAGCAATATTTTATTTTTAAAATTTGGATACTATTCTCAATAAAAGTAACTTTTATCAAAAATTATCATTCTGAGGCTGCCTTATACTTGAATTTTCACACGGAATCGAAATTGCTGTGCTTATTAATTTTTAGGGCTGGTCAATGGTTATGACCGGGGTTACTAATCGGTTAGTTACCAAGCTCGCGATAAATCAGTGATTTCAAAATTAACTATGTGTGCTATAACTATATTAACAGTCAGTTAGGCCCATAGCTAACTAAAATCTCGTGTACCAGAATCCTAATTTCGGCGCTAGTAGCGATCACCATCCCCCCCCCCCCAACATTTTTTTTTCAAAATCAGGTTTTAACCATTTCTAAGTAATTCTTATGCGCTGAAACTGATAGAAAAAGGTATTTTCGAGCATTTTCTGACCTAAAAAGTCGAATTTTGATCAAAAAATTTTTTTTAACTTTTTAGGTCAGAAAATGCCCGAAAACACTTTTTTATTGTTTTCAGCGCATGAGAATTACTTAGAAATGGTTAAAACCTGATTTTGAAAAAAAAAATTGTTGGGGGGGGGGGGGGTATTCGCCACAAGGGTCCTAATTTCTTTAATTCGGCCAGTAAACAGCAAAAAGTTAAAGAACCACCTGATTTATCATATTCAGTGATAAATAAGATAGTTTATAGATGATTTTGATTGACTATGTTTTTTATTGGAATAAATTTGTCTATATTAGCAGAATTCGTAAATCACCGATGTTTTGGTGACGGACCGTCACTAACCGCTTTTTTAAATCACCGGGGATTATCCAACCATGCTTGCACGTTCCGGAAAATAGGGCACCAGCGCCAGCGCCAGGCTTTTAGAAATTTCGGCGCCAGCGCAAGCGGCACCGGGGCGCGAGGGTGAAATTAGGGCGCCACCGGCGGCGCCAAGCGATTTTAAAATTCAGGGCCGGACTCCAGGCTATAATAAGGCGCCAGCTCGGGCGCTGGCATTTTTATCTGTAAATTGAGTTTTTTAATAATAAAATGTATTATTTCACCTGAATAATAATCAATAATGAAGAAAATTCAAGAAATTTAAAAAAAATTGAGAAAATTTTAAGAAATACTTTAAAAAAAATTCAGAATTTTTTGAAAAAAACACCGAAAAACACCGAAACAATTATTGTGACAAAGTTGGCGCCTTTCCGAAAATGTCGGTGCCGGAGCCAGCTGAAAAAAAACCTGTAGGCGACGGCGTTGGCCGCCCGTGCAAATATGTATCCAACCGTGTCAATTTTCATGGTCCTCTAATATTCGGAGAAAAATTTAAACAAATTGGTTTTTTGCCGTTTAGCGATCTGGCTCCTGTCTCTCCTCTGGTCCAACAGCCAGATGCTAATAACTCGCCCCCTCGACAAGTGGAGTCTGGCTACAACACCACCTCTGCTGACCCACCCAAACCATTCTTTCTGAATTGCTCTAAAAATGTAGATGGTGTTCTTGTGTATGAGGATTGTGGAGAAATCAGACAGAACAGCTATCACAGAAAAGCCTGTAATTCAAAACAGCCAGAGTACGCTATCTTTACCTGGCCGAGATCGGGTGGAACTATTTTAAGACAATGTAAGACCGTGAAACTGATATGAAATGAATAAATTTTTGAATTTCTGATATCGTTGATGCTTATCCAACTTTTAATTTAGCACAAGTTTGTCAGACATTGCGACAAAATACGACCTAACCCACATTTAAAAAACGCAGAACTTGGGTAAATCTTTTCGTGTCGAGACTTCTCTCATCTTTTTGCGGTATCTAGGTACACTTTCAGGTTGGTTTACCTTGGTCACCAATCTTAAAAGTCAAAATTTGGTCAAAAAAAATTCGAGCACTAAAGACATGTTTTTATCATTTTCACGGTCTAAAATTGTCTTAGAATGTTTAAAATCTGATTTCGGCTAGGCATAGGCAGTGTACTTTAGCCAAAGTTAACTTTGATTACCTTTGAATAACAAAAATTCAGACGACACCAAGTACATGGGCCTAACGGAAAAGGTGCCCTTCCTAAGCTTATGGTATGGGAGATGAACTCCATCAAAGATCGATGTGAAACCCAGCTTCAGTATGAAGCCATTGTCGATGGCGAGAATTCCCCAACTATCAACCAATTGCGTTTTTGTCAATTGTAACTAAGTTAAAGACGGGAAGATGCACTGGCACATTTATAACTCAACGTAGTGTATTGACAGCCAAACACTGCTTTGATGGAGCTATTTCAGTAGAGGTTTTCTCTAACGGCGAGTGCACTGGATGGGCTTGGGACGGCTGTAAGACGGGTAGAACCATGAAGGCCGAAGAGATAGTCTCACTCTATCTGCCCGATGGAAGTCGCAAAGCCCAGGACTGGGCTTTGGTAAATGTATGAAATTCGGGCGCTATCCAACAAGGGGGGGGGTTGCCTTGGTCTCCCTGCTAATTTTTTTGTTTTTAGGCTTAGTTGCAGGGTAGACCAGCGTATGTAAGGACGGACTCAAAAATGAGTCTAGAATATGTTTACGTTCGTCCTAAATACGCTGGCCCTCTCTTTGATAAGCCTAAAGCCTAAAAAACAAAAAACAACAGGGAGGACTAAGGCAAAACCCTCTCCCTTTGTGGATAGGGCCGAAATTTGGTTGAAATTTATTTTTTATTAATAAAATTATTCAGATCAGGTTGAACACAGAAGCACCCAACACTACATGTGCACTGCCCGGACAACTTACATACTGCCTGACATTGTTCGTGTCGCTGGCTTTTCTGCTCCAAGGCTCAAGGAAACTGGACTTTCAACTAACAAAAAAGATCAAGATCCTGTGTGCACCAGTCTGTACTTGTTTTGTGGATTAAGCATGGGTGAGCAGAATGCCCACATAGTTGTAGGCGATTCCGGAGGCCCTGCTTACTACGAAGTCAGAAAAATCTTTTCAAGCTGTTTGGAGTAGCGATTGAGGTATCTAAAGGACACAAACCTTACTCAATTTTCATTCGGGTCACGAGTCTCGAAGTAGAGCTGTGTCAGCTAATTGGACTGTGCTACCAATAATTCTATAAATGCAGTTGTTGTGTGTGGAATAAAGCAGCAAGAGAAGTTTGAAAAAAAATGTTTCTATTATAAAGCATTCTTTAGAAGCATTTGAAGGGGGGGGGGGGCAATTCGAAAGCACTCACGACTAGGGTTGTTACACAGTTAACTTGAATTTTCAAATTTTTTGACTTTATTTTTGTTTTGATGTGTGTTTTTCCCCAAAATTTTAATCATGTAACCCCACAACTGCAAGCCTATTTCAGTGGCCACACAGTAATATAAAAATTTCTTCATTCAGTTCATAAAAATTGATCTATTTTAAGAAAAACAATTTCGATTCAGACTAATCGAAATCGATTAAATTAATCGATTTCGATTAGTCTGAATCGAAATTGTTTTCTTAAAATAGATCAATTTTTATGAACTGAATGAAGAAATTTTTATTACTGTGTGGCCACTGAAATAGGCTTGCAGTTGTGGGGTTACATGATTAAAATTTGGGAAAACACACATCAAAACAAAAAAAAAGTCAAAAAATTTGAAAATTCAAGTTAACTGTGTAACACCCTATTCACGACGCTTTTATGCTTGAATTTTTGCGCCTATTATGTTTTCTGAACTTATTTTTAATTTATTTGCAGTTTACAATGGCTACATTAAAGGGGGGGGGTCGCCTTTTTTGTATATGAAACCGGTGACTTGTAAAAAAATTAAAAATTTCAATGAAACCAGTCAAAGAAAACTCCGAAAACTATCGATTTTCGGAAATTTAGTTATTTAGCATAAAAAAAGGCTCCAGTGGGTGTGAAACCCGCACTGATCATCTTGTTGGATAGCCAAGAGTGTAAGGATCATTTTGACACCAAACCTGTAAATAAAGGGAGATGGAAAAAAGGGTCTGCACCCACTGATAGTCGAATCTGTGACCTAGAGCGATGCGTATATAAAGTTACGCAACATCACCCCCCCCCCTCGCAATATTTTTATGCGATTTTTGCATATTTTTAGAAAATTCTTATTTTTAGTCCCAAAATCCAATTTTTAAAATATTTGTCTCGTTTTTGAATTTTTAGATCCAAACCCCTGAGTAGCAGGCTTTTTAATTAAGATAATATACACAACTAAACATGAACTTGTGTGACTAACTAACGGGTGATATTTAATTTGTCCCCAAATTGCTGAAAAATGTCCCCAAATTAGTGAAAAATGCCCCTAATTGCTGAAAATGTCCCCAAATTTAAAGGATGGTATTTGATTTTGTCCCCTAATTACTGAAAAATGACCCCTAATTGCTGAAAAAAGCCACCTAATTTTTCTCTCATCGTTTTAGTCAAAATTCGCGGGAATTTAAATTTTCAGTCAAAAAATAACTTGGATGGTCATAATTCCACCCCGGAATGCCAGAAGTCCTGAAAGTTGGTTTTTGGGGGTTTGCTAATGGGGGAGTAAACTTTCTATGAAAATTCGATTGATCACATCAGAATTCCGGTCGATCGGCTTAATCACTCAGAATTCCAGGTTTTATGGGTTTCGAGCAGTTCCGGATGAAATTCTGAGTGATTCAGCCGATCGATTGGAATTCTGATCCGCCCAATCGAATTTTCACAAAAAGTTTGCTCCCCTTTTGTAAACCCCAAAAACCAACTTTCAGGGCTATATTTCAGTCTAAATCTGAAATCATGCTATAGAGATTGATACCTTGATAAAAGCTGAGATTCTGAGCTACACGATGAGAAAATTTGGAAAAAGAAACACGAAAATTAAAAAAACGTCAAATTAAAATTTGGGACATTTTTCAGTAATTAGGGGCAAAATTAATTACCACCCTAATAACTATGCGGAGAACATGAACGACTATCAGTCGTGACCATTTTGATTCGTGAACAGGTCTGAACAAGATTTCAAGTTAAGGTTTTTGAGGTGGTATTAATTGTAAAGTTTTAAACGAATAATCAAGGTTTTTGGGCGCTTTAAAGCTTTTTCGATGCAAAAACCTTGTTACAATATTTCTAGCGCTAACATCAGAGTAATCATTTCACTGTAAAAATAAACTAAAAAAGTTTTTACAGTATACTCTCGATATAACACCACCAATCGACGTCCCGAAAGCGTGTTATATCGAGAGTAGACTGTAAAGGTTTTCAATTTGAACCTTCAAGGTTTTCAAGCCAAGTTATTTTGTCCTTAGCTGGATCAAGTCAAAGCCTGAGTAATTCCATCTCGAGTGACCAGTGTTGTAAATCTTATAATTGCGCATCTTAGAATTGCAATGCTGTTGCCGCACCGGTGCCACTTACAACACTACTAGTGACCAGTGATGTATTTTGAGATTTTTCGCTCCTGCTCTTGCTCCGGGCTCTCGACTTGAAAAATTTGCTCCGGCTCTTGCTCCGTGCTCTCGACTTTGAAAAATTGATCTGGCTCTTGCTCCGAGCTCTCAATTTGCAAAATTTGCTCTGAAATTTACTCTGAATCTGACTCCGACTCCGGTCTCTTAGATTTTGAAAATTTGCTCCTGCTCTTGCTCCAGGCACTTAAGTTTCAAAAATTTGCTCCGGCTCTTGCTCTGCTCGGAGCCAGAGCGGAGCAAGAGCCAGAGCAGGAGATTTATACATGACTGCTAGTGACTATCGATTAGTGACCATGAAAAAACCGCCGTCCGAACGGAGTAGGACGGCGACGGCCAGTCAAGATTTAAAAAATAGGGCGACAGCGAATTTTCGACAAATAACATCCCGTCCGGCCAGCCGCATCCTGTCAAAATTTTACACTCTTTACTTACAACAAGCGTTACATTAATTTTTTGAAAAGCGCCTGTAAAGGCGTCATTTGCCTTAGTTATCAGTGATTCAAACAAAAAAGTATATTTTCTTTCAAGCATGTATTTGTTTTTTATATCATATTCGTCGTTTATGCTGTGAGTTGTGTTGAAGACACACATACTCAGTTTGTTGAATGCTTATGTTTTCTAGCACAAACAGTTCTCTTCTCTCACAGCTCTCGATAAGCACTCTGAATTCAACACCTGTAGATCTGTTGTTGTTGTGAAACATCTAAAATCGACAAAATTATATCACAATTTTGTTTTATTCGGACAGTTTTTTAATTATTAATCAAAGGAGGAGGGTAAAAGGGCGGGGTGAAGCCATTCAGATTTGAAAAAGTGGCGCAGTGCGTATGCGTTTGTGTTTTATGGTCATGAAAGGGTGCGCAGGTTCGATCCCGCATGCGCGCACTATACTTTTTGGCTTGTTTGACCAGTTTTAGGGGTGATTTGGGTTGCTGATTCCGAATCTTGCTTCAAAAAAGTCTCATTACCTCTAAAACTGGTGAAAGAAGCATAAATAAAGGCTAGGAACATTTGTCAAAAACGAAATTTGTCAAAAACGAATTTTGTCAAAACGAAACTTGTCAAGACGAAAATTTCAAACGAATTTTGTCAAAACGATTTTGTCAAAGATTTTTCAAAAATTACCCTGGTCCCCCTTTAGTGAAAACGGCAAAATTTAAAAAAAATTTTTTTTACTTTTCAGATTCCAAACGGGATCGTCTCTCACCGGAATGGCCAAAAGGCCAAAATAATTGGTTTTTAACACAACTTCACCCTGAACCATTCCAAACCTGGGTAAGCACCATCTGGCCAGGTGGATATCCACCTGGATGACCAGAAAAATTGAAATCGCATTTCTTGACTTATCAAACACGATTAACCGCACGATTTTGCATATAATAGCATGGTTTGTTTTTGAATTTTCAAAAATTTTGATTTTTCTGATCATCCAGGTGGATATCCACCTGGCCAGGTGGTACCTACTCGAGGTTTTAAGGTTTTGGTAGGTAAAATCGAAGTTTCGGTCTTATCAAACCAATTCACTACACGATTTTGTATATGATAGGATGGTTTGTTTTAGATTTTTATGACATTTCCATTTTTTAGGTCATCCACGCATATGGTTGGCCAGATGGTGCTCACCCCAGGTTTGGAATGGTTCAGGGTGAAGTTATGTTAAAAACCAATTATTTTGGCATTTTGGCCATTCCGGTGAGGACCATCCAGTTTGGAACCTAAAAGTGAAAAAAAAATTATTTGAAATTTCACATATTTCACTAAAGGGGGACCAAGGCAATTTTTGACAAATCTTTGACAAAATTCGTTTTGACAAAATTCGTTTTGAAAATTTTCGTCTTGACAAGTTTCGCTTTGACAAAAACTACGTTTGACAAATTTCGTTTTTGACAAGTCTCCCCTAGCCTAAATAAATAGCGTGCCACCAGGTAGGATCGAACCTGCAACACCATTTTGGGCCAAAAAAGACAAACGTTTACGCACTGCGGCATGTAGGCCACTCTAGTAAACCTAAATGACTTTCCAGCATATTTTGATCTCATGGGTCGTTTAATTGAAGGTGGACCAAGAAAATTTTGGGTGAATGTAGGTTGTATGGTATTTATCTTAAACGTACATCTATTATGTTACCAATCAAAACTTCAGTATCTGCTAACTTTTTCTCAATAATCCAAATTCCCGGTGTTCAGAGCTAACACTTGCAAATGTAACCATTCGATTATGGAAGAGATAGAAAAATACTTGCTTGAGAACTGCCGAGAAAGATGTATAGTATTGCAGTAGAGAAAATTTGTGCATGTAGAGAAAATATCTACTGGTGTGTTCCAATTACAATACTGATAACCATCCACTACTTGTAAAGTCAATTAGAGCAGTGGGCAACAATATGTTCAATCCTTTTTCGGACGTAACCGATATGTCTAGGCATGGAATATAAGCTTTCATGACACAGCCTCGAAAATATTCTCTGTAAAGACTTTTTGACTATTTAAATGAGAATTTGCAAATGAGAATTTGGCAAATTCAAATGCGTGCGGTCACTTCTCTTTCGTCTCGCACTCTCTCTTTGGTGTTATTTCGAGCGACTCAAAAGAGTAGAGTGCGAGACAAAAGAGAAGTGTCCCGCGCGCATTTGAATTTGTCAAATTCTCATTTGTATCAACAAGTATGGTCCTTTAAAGAGCATTTCACGCAAACAAGAGGTGGTGCCCTGGAATTCAATTTTTTTCTAATGATTGAGCTTCAGTACGGATTTTTCAACTTGGTTTCTAACAAAACAGGGCCTATAATTGAATTTTATGTGTGGTTTTGTTGAAAACCCAGTTGAAAAATCCTTACAGAAAATCAATGATTAGGAAATTTTTTGAATTACCGGGCAGCACCTCTATTAGCGTGGGCATGCCCTTTAAACGGGGTAAGTCATTTGGATTTGAAAAAGTGGCCTCCGTGGCGCAGTGCGTAAGCGTTTGCACTTTTGGACCAAAATGGTGTTGCAAGTTCGATCCCACGTGATGGCATGCTTTTTTTGGCTCGTTTGAACAGTTCAAGGGGTAATTTGGGTCACTGATACCGAATATTGCGTCAGAAAAGTCCAATTGCCTTGAAAACTGGCCGAACAGGTCAAAATAAATAGCAGCAGCCAGCACGTGGGATCAAACCTGCAAACATTCTGGGCCAAAAACAAAAACGCTCACGCACTGCGCCATGTAGGCCACCCTTTTAAACCTAAATGGGTTTAGAAAACACCCGCCCCCTCCCTTTACCCCAGCACTCAATTGGCTTGGGGGACCAAGTCATTTTTTTAAATTTTGTTAAACTTCACTTTTTTGCATAAAAATGATTTAAAAGTTTTTAGAAACTCTTTATTCACACATTTAAATCTTTTTTCATGCAAACAAAGTCAATTTAGAGACAGAAACGGGACGGGATCCCGTCGGGATCCCGATCCCGCCGGGATCCCGATCCCGCCCGAGCCGATTTCGGGCCAAAATCCCGTCCCGAAATCCCCCGATCATTTCTAAAAATCCCGATCCCGATCCCGAAATTCGGTGAATCCCGAGCGACAATTTCAGGCCTTTTTTCGAAAAACCACCAATTTTCCACTTTTAACTTAAAAATTTCATCCAAATTAAAAAAATTTATAATTTTTTCTTTATATGATTTTTGCGGAATTTCGGGTTTTTTATGTGATTAATTTTTCTAAAGTAGCCATATAGAGTTCACTTTTATTGTTTGATAAAAATATGGCAACGAGAGACAGCGCCATTTCAGATTGCGCCATTTCAAATGCGCCATATTCAACTTGCGCCACTGCATATTGCGCCAAAATCAAATTGCGCCATTAAAAGCTTCCAATTGTTGGCCATCTCCAAAATTGTCATTGAAGCATGAAAACATGTTGAAAGCACAAGATCCATTAAATAGTTCAATAGACGCATTCAATCACAATTTTGTGAAAAAATATTCGAAAAAAAATAAGCTGGGGGACCAAGGCGAATGACTGAGGAGTACACTTTGCTTGAGTGGCTGTGCACACCAAACTCTACTCTTCCTAAAGTCACCTTTAATACCGAATTAGAACAGATTTTGTTAAAATTAGTGGCTATCAACTGATCCACTGTGGTTGAAAAAAAATTATTTTAATAACAACTAAATGTTTTCAAGTCATAATATGTTAATCGAATAGCATGTAAAAAAAATGAAGCGATAAATGATGATCTAAAAATTACGATCAGAAAAATCACTAAAAAAATATTAGATCGTATTATTCACAGGTAAATTATTATGAAAAAAGTAAACTATCAGTAGCAAACCATTTGAGTCGTTAAAAATAACAAAATTAGAAAAATTTAGCACAAAGATGCGAATTTTTTCTGAGTTTACGTTATTTTTAAAATCCCGAAATTTTTCGGGATCCCGACGGGATCCCGAACTTTATTTTCCAAAATCCCGATCCCGATCCCGAATTTTTTTCGGCCGAAAATCCCGTCCCGAAATCCCGCCCGAAGGCCTTTTTCTGTCTCTAGTCAATTTCATGAAAATAAAAAATTGCATTTGTCCCTCAAGCTAATTGACTGCTGAGGGTCAAAGAAACGTGAGTGCTGGGGAAAGGGAAATTGGGCGCTACGGAAATATGAACCACCACCACTTCCTTCTTGAAAATGCTACTAGAATGTTACCCACCAATGATTTTTATGCTCAGGAATTAGGCTTAGCGCCGAAACCATACTAATTCCAGCTTTCTCAAAAAAAGGATCATTTTAAGCACCCCTAAAAAAATTTTGCGTTAACTCGTTTTCTCATCAAAAATTTCAACAAAAAGCTTACTTGTGGCTTTGAATCCAGTCACAAACCATAATCTATACAACAGCATTCTAGTTCGCAATCGCAAAATCTTGCTCCTAATTCCATATGTGCAAAGCGAACGTATTGATGAAAACGTAAATTTTTGAAACTTGAAAAAGGCACTACAACACCGCCTATTCTTAACACAATTCGTTTGGAAGTTGATAAGGTGGAACGTATTCACGAGTCACTTTTCTAAATTTGTGCTTTAAAAGTTGAAATTTCATATCTTCTCTAAATTTTTAATGCTGTTTCAGGATTAGAGTAGCTACCGCTCTAATAATCACCCTTCCCTCATTTCTTTGACTAGAATTTTAGATTTTAACGCCATTTTTGATTTACAATTTCATGGTTTTTCTGTGGTTAAATTAAATCCCCAAGAGAATCGGTAGAGGTTATACAGTAAATTGAGCACCGGTCCTGCCCGGATCTCTTTGCCCTATACTCCCAAGCATTGTTCTGGAACATATTCGTTGCGAGAAACGGCAACCGGACATTTGTCACTTTTGAAATATTTGTCGCGCGACATTGTCACTTTTTGTCACTTTTGTCGCGTGACAAGTAAAAGTCAATTCTAGGTCTTATTATATCACATAACTAGTTTTGGACTCTCCCCGACAAATATCCCAAAAATAAAATCAACCAAATTTAGTGAAAATATAAGAAAGATATAAGTAAGGTAACATCAAGAATGTCAGGTCACAAAGGTATTGGGAAAAAAATAGCAAAAGTGACATTTGTCACCCGACATTTTTCACTATAGTGACAAATGTCGCGCGACAAATATTACCGTAAAACCTCTAATAGTAGCCCCCCCCTGATACAAAATTATGTTTTTGACATTGTGTTTTAGACTTACTTTTCGAAACATGTCTTAGGCAAGTTACCACGCATTTTGTAGCTCATCTCAGTGGCTACAAAATGAGTGGTAACTCGCATGGAGACGTCTTCAAAAAAGAGTACAAAACGCAATACCACAAACACGGTTTTTAACGAGGGGAGGGGGGAGTGGGGGCAGTTACCATTAGAGGTTTCATGGTAGTGGCCTTTTTCACGTTGAGCTGATCTGTTTGCGCATTAGAGGTGTGTGAAACTTTGAACACAGAATCTAAAAGTGTTTTTATAAGCTACAAAACGATATATAAAGTTTGGCACGTAATTTGGTTGAGAAGATTCAAATTGACCCTAGAGCATAATGACCGCGCCGTCCTTCGCCGTCCTTCGCCGTCCTAATTTTTCAATCGCCGTCCTGCGTTTAACCATATTTTCATTATGGACAGCTTTTTTTATTTACAACATATAATTAGCTTTATTTTTATACTTAATTTTCGGGTGACCGTCCAAGTTTTCTTTCATTTTATTCCAAAAAAATGGGGTCGTCCTGATTTTACACAAAAATTTCAAAAAAGTCGAGTATATTTTATATTCGGTCACTATGCCCTAAAGTGGGTGCTATTTTAAATTTTTGAACGTTTTAAGCAGAAAACTTCCCTTTTTACATGAGAAACCAAAATTCTGCCATTGGATTCGTAATCAGCGTACCCAATATAATCACAGAACTACTCTTAGAAGTGCAAGTTGACTGCCATAATTTGAATTCCCTTCAAGACAATAAACATTTAAATCGCTTCATAAATTGTTGTCTCGAAAGAATTCAAAATATGGCAGTCAACTTTCCCTTCTAAGAGCAGTGTTGGCAATTTGAATCATTGCTCAATGATTCAAATTAAAAATTAATTTGAATCGTGATTCAAATAAATCACAGTTATCAAAAAAATTTGAATCATGAGTCAAATTAAATTTGTAATTTGAATCTTGATTCATTTAAATCACTGATAACTGTGATCCAAATTAAGTACGATTCAAAATACAAATTTAATTGACTCATCATTCATATAATCACAGTCACCTGTGATCCAAATGAATCACGATTCAAATTACAAATTAATTTGAATCATTAAAAAATGATTCAATGAACCATGATTCAAATTTCGTGATTCAAACGACTCATTTTCGAAATTAATTGAATCAATGATTCAAATTGCCAACACTGTCTAAGAGTCGTTTTGTGAGCAAATTGGGTTTGCTAATCACTATTCCGGTGTCAGAAATTCTGGTTTCTTATGTAAAAAAGAAGTTTTCTGCTTAAAAACGTTTACAGGAACTCATTTCCAAAACTGCACTTTTTTAAATTGGCGCCAAAACCCCCAAAAACTGATTTTCTAAAATTTCTCTTTACGGCATCTTGTTCAGCGTGAATGTTTTAGGCCATGTGTATATATGTAGCAATCGGGCTTGGAGTGTTAAGCTGTGAATAAAAAAAAAACTCACTTTTTCGGGAGTTTTATTCGTAAATTGTACGGAAATTAGGTGTGTATTTCATAGGTTTGTGCGTTTTTGCATGTTCATATGCCGGTATTTCTATGTCTGATATGATATGCAGTGCTTTCAGTGTGTTTGACTCACAAATACTTCTGAACAGATAATAATAGAAATAAAAACTATTAAAAGTATAAAATCACCTGAATGACTGATTTACTAGTAAAAGAGTAGTAAGCTGTTCTCGATAGAAATGCAAGAACATTTAGCAACAATCGGAGCCACAGTCACTCTAGTTTGGCTGAGTTGATTTTCCATAGTTTTCTGATCGTTAGCAGATAGTGATAAATTATTCGTGAATCAAATTTCCTTGTGCATCCTAGACAAAGACCCATAGCAGTTTCTAAAATAGATGTTTGTTTAATAGACTGGCAGAACTGAGGAATCTGTGACTCATTCGAAATCGTGTTTTAACCCTTTCTAACAAGCAAAAATATCAAACTGTACGATTCCAATCAGAAATTCTTGTAGAGTTTAGTCGATTTAATTAATTTAAATATTTTGGCAAACAGACAGAACAAATCCAATTTGAAGATTTGAATAATGTCAAGAAAAACTGCCTTGGTCTTCCTGTTGATTTTTGAAAACATATCTTTCTGCAGTCAAAGCTTTGTTATGGACCTCCTTTAAACTTCGATCTCTAGCTGGGTACGACACTTTTTATAACTCATTTTCAAACAAAAGTTTTAGATCCAGCAGTTGTATTCAGGTAGGTTAGTAGAGTTTCGGATCAAAAGTAACTTGTGATCTACTCGACTCGTTTCAGCCGAGTAGGTACCAGCCGAGTAAGTTCGAAGATTATTAGTTACTTTAACCGGATTAGACTGTAGGTCTCCACTCAAGTTCACCCAAGGCACCCACTCGATCCTACTGTTTTTTCGCAAAAGTCTTAAAAAACTGTTTATATAACTGTTAAATCTTTAAAAAAATTAAAATTTCGCCTTGCTTCCCCAAGCTGTTTTAACTGGTGGCCTAGAGTGAACTCGAGTGGGTGGCCTACAGCCTTAATGCTCCGTTACTCTTGATCTACTCGCCCATCTGAAACGAGTTGAGTAGAGTTTTGGATGAAAAGTTACTCGCGATCCTACTTAAGCAGTGAGTAATTTTTGATCCGCGTAGAGTTAAGCTGTACTTCACTCGAGTTCTACTCCCCGAACTCAAGTTTACTCGCCTAGCTCGACTTTCTACTCACGAGTTTCAACAGTACACTCGGTTATTTTTGGCTTGACTTCATTTATACTCGTCCAACTTGAGTTATATCAGCCCAAAGTTCTGCTTGTTGTTCTCGTCCTCCTCTTTGTTGCCTTTAATTGGGAGTTTTGCTGTATGAAGAAGCAGCAAAGCAGCAGCAGTGCAGGTGTAGTACGACCACAATGCTGAACAATAACAATAGTCAGGAGGATGCCGAATCCTTCGAGCAAGCCGTATGCTCATTTTTTCAGGCGTAAGTCATATTGTTGTGTAGATTCTCTTTCTGTAGAATGGCATTTCCTTCACCACCTCAACTGTGAGATCGCATTCATGGGCCCGCCTGTATTTTCGCTCCAAATAAACATTTTCAAAAAGGGGTGTCAGGCTTCTAAATAGAAAATTGAATAGTTTTATTTAGTAAGCAACCGCAAACCCGGTGATTTTTGTGCTACAGGCACCAGTATTGGCACAACTCTTTAGGATTGAGGTTGTCGGACCCAGCGGGGCATCGAACTTGAGTGGGTCTCGGGCTAAGTGCAAAATAAGTACGGCTTTTTTGTATAACTTTAATTTGATTTGGAGTGGTGTCTACTTTTTTCCTTTATGAAAAACTTTGCATTTGGTATCATCTTGTAGCTAACAAAGGAACCTCGCATAGTGTCCTTGAGCTATTGAAGGGTGCATCCGAATGCGGTTCCCGCGGTGCGTATCGGAATGCGGCTCCAGAGTGTGGTCCACTCATTTTTATCAAATTTTTTTCAACAACATCGACTGATCAGCACCTTTTTTTGTTGCTGTGTATCTAAAGTAGAAGATGACACCAACTGCGTAGTTTTTCAATCAAGGAAAAAATTTATAATTGAAAAAAAGTTACAAAAAAATGACGCTCCATTGGCCACTTACTGAGTACGAAATATGTATGCCACTAAGCATTTACTTTTACTCTAAAAAAACATGCAGAATCCATCCGGACAAAGAGATCGAGTCAAGCACTATTCCCTATCATGAGGTGAGCAAGTTCATCACTAAACTGCTGGATTGTCACCAATTCTCACCAAACCCTCTAACTCCTGCCTCGCCCAGTCCCCGACCCTTACCAATGGACACATTTACGATCACCATCAGCAAGAGTTGCCCAAGGATCTCACAGACGTTCAATATTGAAAGAACCATTTCATGTTGAAGCATATGTCTGCATCTCATCAAGCGACAGTGCCAGAAGAATGTCAAAGTAGACAAACGAATCATCCAATACAAATTAGCCCACAAGCTACCACCTACAGGCAATAAAGGAGAGTGTGTGGCATTTGGTCAGTTTTCTAGGCTTTTATTGGATTATAATCACAAACCAGGTTTTCGATTAGCGAAAGAGCAGCTATATCCAACGACCAAACTTTCTTGTGAAAAATGTTGTTTGTAATGCTTCGGCAAGTTTATTAAAAATACCAAAAATGTGGATATGGAGCTTTTATCCGAAATATGTTTCAGTCTTTAGACAGTTTTCGTACGGCGATGCAACCAGTCAATTTTCACTGATTGGAGATTAGCGCCCATAAGCCATTCGATAATGCTAAAACAAAATATTGACTCTGTACCGAGATCCAGACCCTCAAAGTTGAGGGACGAGAATTAAATGTGCCTTGTTCCGGATGAAAAGTGCCTTGTTTTTGGCTGAAAAGTGCCTTGTTTTTTTTCTTTTAGTCACAGCAGGAAGTATAGTAGCAATTTTTTCAAAGTGAAAAAACCATCACGTAGCCCTCTTCATCTTATTTTTAACGTTTTATTGTTTGTTGCAACATCTATTTAAAATTCAGCACAAAAAGGTGAAAGTTTGAATCAAATCATTTTTCCGAATCGTTTCATATTTCGAGGCGTCTCTGCTAGTTTGTGCAAAGATGTTGCAACAAACAATACGCCGTTAGAAACCAGTAGAGCAGGGCCACGTGATGGTGTCATCACGACAACTCAAACAACTCCTGCCACTTGATTTCCACTCTGAATAAATGGAACATAATATGTATTTGAGATTCGTAATATAACAACACCTAAAAAGTTAACAAATCCTAGGGAAGTGTTTTTAGTGAATGATAAATTTTTGCCAAAATTCAAAAATATCCATAGGGAGAGAAAGGAAGTTTTTAGTAAGTTTTGGTACAGCCAGCATCAATGTCGGTTTAAGGGACATGATCGTCGCCAAAATTTTGAAAGGCAAGAAGCAGTGAAAATCAAGCGAGGAGAAAACCGACGTACTTTGGTAAAAATCGAAGAAAATATATGCTTTCAATTAGAAGCGAACCAGGGATGGGACGGAAAAGAATCGGAAGTGGAACGAAAGTGAATTTCAATTCGTTTTTTGTCTACGGAATTTATACTTTTATTTACTGAACTATGGCTAAATCAATTCGCCCAGACCTTAGCTTTCGTTTGAAGGCAGATCAAGGTATGAGTACCCAGCTGGAGGGTAACCAGCAAGAGGGTACCCAGGAGAGGAATACCGGGGTGGCCCCTAACCGACGAAAATCACTCAAACCACTCTGAATCATTGCTTTGGCTAATGTCTATTGTGGGTGGTTAGGTGTTTTTTGGCTTGGTATGGGCTGATTTTTGGTAGTTTCGGGCGGTTCAGAGTGTTTTGAAAAAATTTGGGTGATCTGGGGTCGTTTGATGTGGTTTGGGCTGTGTTAGGTGGTTACGGGTGGTTTGGAATGGTGGGTAGTTCGAGGTGGTTTGTATTAGTATTAGGTGTACCTACAAATCACATAAAGCACTAAGCCAACTTCGGTTTGGAATGGGCAATAAAATAAAAAAGTTGTGCAAATAAAAGTTGGAAGTGAAAGTTGACAGATGAAAGTGAAAGTTGAAAGTGACACATTTTCACACCAAAAACTTTCAACTGCTGCAATAGGCCCTGGTAGCCACCTTTCGGTATATTCATATCCTCGACAAGCATGCCTCTTAAAGATTCAGCCTACTCAAATCATTGCATTTACAGATACAGTCAGTTAGTTGGTAATGAAAAAATATCCCATGACATCTGCTGAGCGCAGCTTTTATTTTGTAATTTTCTAACAACTAATTGAATAATATCTCATAAAATTTCAAATTATATACCTTTTTCCAAATAAAGTACAATTTGCTCATTTTTCTAAAATTTATTAACTACAAGAATGGGGTGTGAACAAAAAGTGTAATCATTCTAATAATTGATATTTTAATTAGTCAACTTTAAATAACAATTATCAAAAAATATTCATCTTTAAAATCACCTGTTGAGACAATGCCCGCATTTTTTAACTTTAAAGAAGACATCTGCACTAATATGGCATTATTTATACTTTTACACATACAGAAGAGGCATCAGCACTACTATGCGAATAGAACCTTCTTTTTACTGTTTTTGCTAATTAGTAACCCAAATGACTTGGTTACTCCATGTAATCTACAGTATTTCAAGCAATCTACCCAATCTTTAGATGTTCGAACCGGTATACTGGAGGTCTGTCAAACAAGGTACTTGCAGTCAGAGCTCCATGCAAAAAAGTCTATACAAAATTAACGCTAGATAACTCTTGGCGTAATTTCGACGACTTAACCCAATTTTGCCCGAATTAATTTTTGATCAAAAATCCATTTTTGCTCTCTTGGTGGAATGATCAATTTTAATTAGGGTGGTGCGGTTACGGTTTATTTTTGGATCCGGTTTATTTTTTCTCAGACATTTTTATCAAAGATTTGACAGAAATTTTCACATTTTGCGGACCCCTAATACTAAAATTTCTTCTTCTTCAAAATAGGATATTAAACGTACGAAAAAATAAACAATAGTTGCACTAAAAACCCGGTTAACCGAAAGAAATCAGGAAAAAAAACCGACCGGTTTTTTTGAACCGGTTTTTTTTCCTGATTTCTTTCGGTTAACCGGGTTTTTAGTGCAACTATTGTTTATTTTTTCGTACGTTTAATATCCTATTTTGAAGAAGAAGAAATTTTAGTATTAGGGGTCCGCAAAATGTAAAAATTTCTGTCAAATCTTTGATAAAAATGTCTGAGAAAAAATAAACCGGATCCAAAAATAAACCGTAACCGCACCACCCTAATTTTAATGGTGAAATAGTTGGTTTTATGACAAAAATGCTGTCGAAAAGTAGTTGTGCTGGTTAAGATCTCAAGATTTCGACAATTTTCTATGATTACTATTTTTAATCTTTTGAAATTGTTAAGGACCTTTCCACACACTTTTAGTGCATAATGTCTGAGCAAGTTACTAATTAAAATGTAGCTTATTGTCTTAGCTATCCTCAAGTGAAAAGTTGCGTAGTTGAAAAAAATAGAGGCAAAATTACAATGCCAAGAAAATGGTTTTGTATTTATAAGAGATATGTGTGAGAAAATGCTATGGATATTTCATTTTTTGTATTTAAGCACCGAGTATCTCACTAAAAGAGGCTTCTGGGTATTTGAAAATTGATAGGTTAGAATGCAAAAAAAATTGTCAAAAAAAATTAATGGCATTTTTAATTTTTTTTCGTCGTTGTTTTCGATCGTTATCACCGCTACGTCAGGCGGTGAAATTAGTAAAGCATAAAATAATTAATTTATTTCTGTATTTATCGCAAATAAACTCTTTGCATAGGTCAATAATAGCATTAAGACAATGCAAACAGACAGCGATCAACCTCAAGAAATACGTCAAAACAATGGAGCTGTCCCTCCGCATTAACTCATTGTCCAGCTGGCTGGTCACATTGACGTGATTTAGAAAGACCTCTGTTACTCAATTAAAACAAAAAGTGTTGTGCTTTTGTAAATACGCATTTATTGTTTTTTGTAGCTTTGATTTAGGTGAGAAGAGGTTGTTGTTGCGAACGCAGCCTATTCGCTCCAATCTGCCTGTTTGAGTGTGGGGAAGAGAGGAAATTATATGTTGCTGGTATTCCTCTTACCCTCTTCAGCCACCAAACTTGACCTAAATCATCCTTTAATTCCCTCCCGCTATTGACTAGCCTGACGATTTTCAAAGTGAACTGTTGCCAGCCTTATAGCTAAAATTGTTATTGTATGAATTCACCTAAACTTATTTATACTTGATTTTCAAACAAAATTTTTCAATCAAATTAGAATTTTTTTCAAAACTTCAGATAGTTGGAACATGGAGAAGAAAACATGTTGAAAATGCCTCCTTAGGAACTGCAAAAGACTATCTGGAATGCGTTTTGCGTTTGTGGAACGTCTATTTGCTCGATTTTTTGCGAGCTACATTGGCTATGGTAAGTTGGTGTTTTTCGAAACAGTCGAAGCTCGCCAAAACGGTCGCCCCTTGGGTGAACTCAACTCAGCGAAAATCGACGCTTATCAAAGACTATCCAGTTTGAAACTAATCAAATTAGAATTTTTGGAGTGTCATTTTACCTACACTGTTATAAACTTTTTGATTTCGAAGAATGGGGAACGGGGGATAGTTAGAGGTGTTTAATTAGTTCCATTACTTTATAAGAGTATTAGTCGAAGCTCTCTACGGCAAATATCGTCTTAAAAGGGAGGGACCCTGACCGTGATCTTTCGATGATTTTTTTGTGTGCGTATTCTTGTAGAGCGTGCTTATCCATGTAAATTTGGCTCCCACTTCTGAAAAATAACGAAAATTTTAGGAATGACCTATGGCTCAAGGGTCAGCTGTGAAAAACCATGATAAGGGTTTCAGAACTTTGAGTGACCCTTGTACCACGTTTTGTGCACCTTCAGAGCTGGGGAGCATTTGGGCACTCTCTACAAGAATTTACAGAAAAAAATCCGTCGAAGTTCCCTAGGTCACAGTCAGGGTCCCTCGCTTGTCAGTCTGGAAAAAGTTGACACCACCTGTTTATGTGAGCATAAAAATTGCCCTGTAGACAATTTACATTCTATAATTGTTACTTTGCTACAGTCATTGCATGTCCTGTGCCCTTTTTTGTTCTGACTCTAGTGTTGAGCGGTTTCCTGAGCTGTGGACTTTTAAAACACTCAGAGGCCTTCATCAAAGATGACCTACAGCTGTACACTCCTACAGATGCCAAGGCTAGAAAAGAGTTGATGGAATTGGAAAACATGTTTTACATCAATGATTCAGACCCATACTATGCTACCAGAAGGTTCACTTATTCTTATCCGCCTGATTTTTTTTCAGCTGATTTAGATATGACATCAAACGAACAGGCATTTTGTCTTTTAAAATTGTTCCTATATACATTTCGAGTTCACAGGTTTCGTAATAGTAACGAGTGATCAAGAGGATGGCGATATTTTGGACCGTAAGTTTTTTTTCCTATTCCGAAATTATCGCAGTTTCCTCTAATAACACTATTATTTTTGTGATTTGCGCGACAAAATTGTTTTTTCGAAGGTGTTATGTTAGGAAAAAGCGGTGTGTTGAGGGGTTTTCGCATTAATTGGGTTAGATTTTAATAGTCTTAATATTATGTTTAGCTTTGAGTTTGCAAGCGGCAAGTCTATCTGTTTTTTCACTTTCCTTTGTATAAACACACCGATATATTTCAGGCCATGCATCTATGGAGTGTCATTCAATCGTTCACCATCCAAGACTTCTACGACAGTCGAGTCAGCTATCCATCTATGTGTGTTAAGTTCCCGGTTCCAGCAAAGTTAAATGAGATAGTTCAGTTGTTTGCCTTCAACAATGTGACTGAGTGAGTGTTTTGCATCCATTTACATCTAGACTTTGGTAAATTTACTTTAAACGTTAATTCCTTTCAAGTAAACTGTAGATCTCGAAAAAATCATCGCATTACAACGTGTCAACTGATGAATAGACAAATAGGAAAAATAAAGGCTCAAAAAACTATAAAAAAGTAGTCTCTACTCAAATTGCGAAAAAACCTGCGTGATATAGTTAAGCCTGATACAACAAAACCCCTGATATAGCGAACATTTTTGACGGCTTTTTGACCAGTGATTACGTTAAATGACTTATAGAATACTCTCGATACAACCAAACCTTCGATACAACGAACATCATGACCGGTCCCCAATGATTGTTATACCAAAGTTTGACCGCACCGATTTTTTAAATTTTACGCTCATAAATTTGAGCTTCAGAGCAACAAAGCATTTTCGCATAAATACAAAATGCTTGATGCTGTTGTATTTTTATAGTGCCATGTTTCAGAAATGATGTGCATCAGTTCTGTGTTAGCAATCCGTTGATAGAAGCCTTTAAATTTCTGCTGCTCTCTGAGGTCCGTCCGTCTCTCTTCCCAAACACTACTATTTCTAACAACGAGTCGAGGAGTGGACATACAATACAACAGCTGGCTGATGCCTTTTCTTCGGAGTCTTTGGGAGTAGCTAATTTGCTGGTAACTATTAAAAATTTTGGTCGGTTTATATAGAGCTCAAATTCATTTACGCCCTCAAAATACTGATTTACGCCCTCGAATTGCTTATTTACGCCCTCAAATTTATTGTTTACGCCCTCAAATCGATCGAATTGGGTGGTAATTCCCTATTTTGGGTTGGAAAAATTTTTCAGAACTCAAATGTCTGACTGTGCTTAGACTTTCCAAACCAGTATCTTTAGTTCCCCTGAACCATTCTGTAGGAAGACGCATGAGGAGGTCAATTAGGAGAGGGGTATGATACCCAGGTATCTAAGAGGGAGGTACCGGTATAGGGATCCCAAGAGGGGAGTATCAAGCTGGTGTTGATTAGGTTAGGAGTACCCATGAGTGAGTACCCAACAGTTCGGTACCCGCAAAAAGGGATTTGCAGCTGGTGTTACTAAGGTAGTATTACTCAGCTGAAGAGTATCTATTTGAAAAATACCCAAGGGGTGGTACTTAAACTGAAGAGTACCCAGGAGCATAGTGACCGCGCCGTCCTACGCCGTCCTGATTTTTTTCATCGCCGTCCTGCATTTTAACCATATTTTTCATTATGGACCGCTTTTTTCATTTTACAACATATAATCAGTTTTTATTTCTGCACTTAATTTTCAGGCGACCGTCCAAGTTTTCTTTCATTTTTATTTCAAAAAAATGTGGCCGTCCTAATTCAACCGACTTTTTTGAAAATTTTTGTGTAAAATCAGGACGGCCCCACTTTTTAGAAATAAAAAAGGAAGGAGACATGGACGGTCGCCTAAATAAAAGTGTAAATATAAAAATTGAATATATGATGTAAAATAAAAAAGCTGTCCATAATGAAAAATATGGTTGAAACGCAGGACGGCGATTGAAAAAATTAGGACGGCGAAGGACGGTGCGGTCACTATGCCCAGGAGAGAGGTACCAGAGAGAGAGCTAAGTGGGTAGGTACGCTGGTGATGGTACCTAACTGAGAAGTACCCATGTGGGGACCAAGTGGTCGTCCGCTTGGTGCAATTTTTTTACGTTTTTCATGTCCCAAAAACTGTTTTCTGGACTAATACGCGAACGCTGAAGATGGTTTGATAGTGGTAAAGTGCCGTTTTCTCGAGTATTTTTTGAGTTTTTGGAAATAATTGATTTTGGTGAAATCAATCATTTTAAAAAACTCAAAAAATACCCGAGAAAACAGAATTTTACAACTATCAAATCATCTTCAGCATGCCCGCATTTGTCCAGAAAACAGGATTTGGAACCCGAAAAAATATAAAAAAAAATTGCTCCAAGTGGTCGACCAGTTGGTTTCGCTGGTTGAGACTAAAAAATTTGAATTCCCACAAAATTTTGGCTAAAATAAGCATTTCGATCGATTTGATGGCGTAAAAAATATATTTGAGGGCGTAAATAAGCAATTTGAGGGCGTAAATCAGTATTTTCATCAACTTTCGGATTTGAGGGCGTAAATCAACTATAGCCTTTATATAGCTAAAATTAATTCAAAACGATTGTTTTACATATGCTTAAGCCAAGATATTGTGACAGAAAACTAAACTTTTTTGGGTGTTTCTGTGAAAATAATATGAGTCAGCTGTAAGACTTCTTTACAGGTGGTGTCAATTTTGACAGGATTAGCAGAAAAATAACTGAGCCAAAGCAATAATGTTGCCTATGCTCTAAACATGCTACTGAAATGGAGGACCAATTGGCTGAGAAATGGGTAGGTGACTTCAGATGTTCAGCTATGACTGAATTTTTTTTGATATTTCAGGAACTGAAACTGGCTGACTTTCTGTTGAGCTTTCAATCGCCTGTGATACGCACTGCTTGGTGGACATATGAAACACTGGCAGCTGAGTCGAGTAGAGACAGGGAGCAGCTAAAAAAGTGATGGTTTTTAGAAAACTGTTTAAAATAATTGTTTGTCGTTCTTCAGAATGATGTTGCCTGCTTCGCACTGGTCTCCTTATACACATTAGCGATGTGTTGCGTGTTCTCGTGGACCTTGTCTCGCCACTCTTGGCAGTTGGTGGTGTGGTCTCTGCAGCTATGGCTATTTCTTCGAGGTGATATTTTTTGAAAGAATTAGAGGTTTTTTTTTGAAATGTTGGTAATTGTTAACAAACTGACTGCTGAGTATGTTTACAGGAGGGGGCCACTCAGGTTTGAAAAAGTGGCTTCGTTGGCGCAGTGCGTAAGCGTTTGTTCGTTGACACTTTGTTTTTTTGCCTGTTGACCAGTTTTAGAACAAGAGTTGGGTCCTGATTCCGAATCCGGCCTTGAAAAAGTCGACCCTACTATAGAATACTTGGGGTTTAGATGCGCACACCCACAATCTTAGACGCAAATCACTCGAAAGTGACTCTGGACGCATGAAAAATGTATGCATACCAGAGTTTCTTTATGCGGTAGGCCCCAGTTAACAAAACTATATTCAAATTCCATTTTTAGTGACTTAGGAGGTAATCAAGTACCCTTTTCTGGTGGCTTACCTTGGTCCCCCAAGTCAAAAAAGCAGATTTTGGTCAAAAATTTTTTTTTGAAAATATCGATTTTTTATGTGGAAAAGTGGCACAACATGACTCTCTTATTGTTTTAAACACATAAAAGGTACTTAAGAGTCATTTGAACATGATTTTCCAATAAGTGAAAAATGCGACCCCCCCCTTCAGCTAAATAAGTGCCCGAAATTACTAAATAAGCCACCGAATTCACTTTTTAAAATCTAAAGGGCTTTCCCTATTCAACACCTCACTAACCACCCGCCGGCTCCTTAAAGAGGCATGCCTACGCTAGTGCAGGCGGTGCACGGGAATTCAAAAACTTTTTCTAATCATGCAAGTTTTGTACAGATTTTACAACTTGTTTCCAATAAAACAAGGCATAGAATTTAATTTCAGGTATGGTTTTCTTACAGTTGATTAAGAAAATAACTGAATTTACGTGCCCCACCCTAATTAGCGTGGACATGGCCCTTTTAAAGTGGGACTTTATATACGCCTTTTGTCGAAAGTTCTAGTCCCTTTGGGGGTGTTTTAATTTAATTTTTAAGTAAGTTTTTTGACTTTTAGGTCCAAAAATCATCGAGCAATCGATTGCAACCATTTCCAGCACTGCTTTGCTGTCAGTAACTGCAAAATTAGAGGAAACCAGTCAAATGATGCGTACTTAGACTAATATAGCCTGAGCCTCCACCAATTTATTTATTTGTCCACGCGTTTAGTAACTTCATAGAGTCAGAATTTCATGGGGAGCTAGATATAAATTTTTTCGCACCAAAATCGCTTCAGAAAAACAAGGTAGCTAGCGAAGGTTCGACAAAGGAACAATAGAGTACTATTGAGGGGAAAGATTTCGGTATTATTTAGGAATTGACTTTTATTGCGGTTTCAATTTACATTATTTTATACAACCGTATGCTAAAAATGACGGCGAGAAGCAGGGCTACATTTTGAGTGTAAGATTGCAAATGAGTGTGTAAATTAAAATTTGGAAAAAAACATCAGTTCCAGGACACTACGAAAGGTACTGGTATAGTCCTATTGAGGATTTCACCGAATTGGATTTCTTATATTTTAGCCTTAACTTTATAGCAACTTTTCATCTGTATGATAGCTAAAATGAAAGCCCAGAAGCTTGGCTACATTTTTACACTAAACTTGTAAATAAAATGAGAAAAAATAAGGTCTGCAACCAGTGGTAGTCGAACCTGTGACCTAAGGCGATGCGTATATAAAGTTCCCCCCCCCTTTAAAGCATCATAGTTTTTGCGCGCAGCGGTTGTCGCCCGCCAATTCAAATTTTTTTCTAATCATTAAACTTCTGTACGATTTTTTAACTTGGTTGCTAAAAACCAGGCCTAAAAACCAGGCCTTTGTTGGAAGCAAAGTTGAAAAATCCGTAAAAAAGTTTAATGATTAGGGAAAAAATCGAATTGGCGGTGGACACCGCTACGCGCAAAAACCGTGGTCCTTCAAGTCCTTTCTAAAGTACGGTGGACTACTATGCGCCTAAATAAGAGCCAAAACGATGTGGTGGGTCCGGCAGTTAGTTTTCTCAGCAGTTGTCCTTTTACCGTTTTTGGTGGGCGACTTTCTTAATATACTGCAGAATTGCCTTATTATATTTAATTATTGGCCCAGAAAGAATATTTTGCACAATAAATACAAAATTATTTTCAGCATGGGACTTTTGCTTCACTGTGGACTCAAAATGAACCAGGTGAGACATTAAAAACACAACATCATTCTATGAATCTAAACTTTTTTGATTTTGGCATTGCCTATTCCATGCCATTTATTGTTCTGTAGGTTTTTTTCTCACCATTTACTCACCCTAATATCCCAATTTAGCCGTAGGAGTGGATACGTGTTCATATTGCTGTCTTCTTGGAGAGCAACCTCGTCCAAAAAATCTTTAGAAGAGCGTTTAGCACAAACCTCGCAGATGCTGGAGTGACCATCACAATCACTTCATTGACTGATGTGATCTCGTTTGGTGTTGGCTGTTTGACACCTTTTCCAGTGTTCAGTCGCCATTTTTATCCCATTCAAGTAAAACGCCAATAATCTTGGTGTTCAGAGTTTGGTGTGTACGCCACCGTTGCCGTGCTATTTACCTACTTTTATCAACTCACTTCTTTGCTTCCATAATGTATTGGAGTAGTCTAAGAGAGGTCCAGCACAGACATTGCTTGACTAGAAGAAAGTCGAACACAATACAATCAACATTCAGACAATATCTCCTAATCTCTATTCAAATAAGTTTTGAATCATTATATCGAACTATAAGAGCATTTTTTGGCACTCGGTATAGTTAAAGGTCAGACCATTAAAAATCAACATTTTTCATGGACCCTAAATATTGCACACCTCTGCCCCTTAAAATTCTTGACCCTCAAAATCATTCTTGGCCTTTCTAAGACCCTCAAGATATTTTCAAAAAAAAAACTCTCATAGGTCAAGTTTTTCACTGGACAATTAACCATGGATCCCTCGAAATTTTAACGAATTTAATAAAATTTATTTTTTTTCCGTCTTATATTAAGGGTGTGTGAGATGTAAAATTGAAGTTAATGAAAAAAATGACTCTCAATAATCATGATCTTCACCCGCGAGTATATTTAAATTTTATAGCCCGACGATAATCTGATTTGCTTCTTTTCCAAGGCATCCAAAGACTTCACAGCTCATGTGCCTTTAGACCTCCTCACACATTGTGGCTCCATTAAAGAATCGGTCCAATTTTGCCTTGGTCCCCCCTGTTGATTTTTCCTGTGTTTTTAGGCTTCAGGCAAGAGTAGGCAGCGTATGTAAGGAAGGACTTCAAAATGCTTTCTGTATGCTTAAAAAATTAAGAAAAACAGGTTCTAGTCCATTCTAACATACGCCGGTCTACCCTTGCCTAAGGCCTACGAAAATCAACAGAGGTGACCAAGGCAAAAAAAGGAGTCCGATTCTTAATAGGGCCCATTTTCTTATAGACAAAAGAGTGCTTCTAAATTTGTCTCTAGACTTTGTCTAAAAGGAAGTGTGAGGAAGATCTTAGGGATTTTCAATACCTCGACAAAGCGATTTTCTATTCCAAGGCTTTTATAAATTGATTTTCAGTCAGCTCATTGGAAAATTACCCTCCACCACCCAAGTATTCACCACCTAGAAGACATGCCAATTCACAGCTCTACATACACCCTAAATCCAATGTCAAGCTGAAGTCCGTAAAAGAAGATTTTCTTACTGAGTTTTGAGAAAAATCACTGCCTCTCTAAGTTTTTTCACACTCACTACTCCCGATTTTCTGCTAAATCATGCTGTAAGATCTGCAATCATTGGTATTTTTTGTGTTTATTTGTGAGTGTTGCCAGCCTTATCCTAAAATCGTGGCGCTTTTTGTCATGGTCTCCGTGTTCATTTTTTTGGCTTGTATTTATGCGCAGGGTGTGTTGGAGCTGCTACCCGAAAACATTACCGGATTACAAAAAAATAAGAAAAATATATATGAGGTGTTCTAACGTATGCTGATCTACTCTGCGCCTTAGCACAAGCTGAAAAAATCAATAAGTGGAACTAAAGGCGAAATTCTCACTATATTTTAGGTTAAGGCCTATCTTATAATCTTCATTTTTATGAAAAATTTACTATTATTGCAGGTTGGAGCTGCTTATGGGTGTTCCATATAAAACTGGGTCTTGAACCAATCGATTTATTGCCAGGTAATATATCGAAAAATTATGATTGTCGCTAAAATTTGTATTTCACCAGATAATTCATATGGAAAAAGAAGTCTGCAAGTGTCAGAAAAGTACTTTTCGGTTTAGTTAGCTAAGTTGAAGATATTTTTGTTTTTTTTGTTTTTCAGAATACGGCAGCATTTTACACGTCTGGATGCACAATTTGTCGAAAATTGACCTTGGTCACAGAAGGTATGCACAAAGCGTGATTATCTGATATGATTTCTTTTGCGTTATGTCAGGTGCCAGTGGTTTTTTTAATAAGTTTACTAACAAGGAAACCTTGCGAGCTTGTTTTTCACTCTACCAAGTAAGTTGCTATCATTGGACAGCCAGTGAGCGACTATAGATCAAATTTGTTTAGATCTCGGGCCCATAGGCTCAAAGGTGGGATAATAAGGCTCATAGAGTTTTTGAATATAAAGGGGGGCCCTATATGCGCATGTATAGGTCACAGATTCAAATACTACCGGGTGATTAACCTATGTTTTCACACTTTTATTCACATGTTTGGTGCCTAAATGATTCTTAGGCTCTGAGCTATCTGATCAAATTATTAGCGCAAAGTAAAATTAAAAAATTGGCGTGAAAAAAGGGATGCTCCCAGTGGTATTCGAACCTATGACCTATGTTTTTCTTTTTATATTCGAAAAATGCCTTGGTCCCCCTGCTGTTTTTCATTACTTTACTAGACTTCTTATCCCAACTTTTGGGCCTATGGGCCGAGATCTCAACGGATTTGATTTAAAGTCGCATACTGGTTATTTAATGAGTGTCAAAAACCAAAGTTTCCTGCCCTGAAGGGAAACTCTGTTAGTGACAATACTCCGGGAATACTTTGAGTAAAAGTATTCCTAGTGAATGCGGGTGGAAGTTCCTATTGAACTTCCTTCGGAATATCGAAACTTCGAAGAGTCGATAAACCGCCTAGAAAAACCTCCAATTTGAAATTCACAAGCAAAATAAAAACAAGATTTTATTTACTTGCAACACCAGTACACCAATATTTAAAGCAACAAAATGCAAAAATAAAGGCGCAAAATAAGGCACAAATGGTTCTAAACTCAAGAGAGCTCTGACAAAACGGAAATATAATGATAGATTGTAGAACCCAGATCCCACTAATTGGGCGGTTATATACCTCACCAGCTCCCTTCAAAGTGGGTGGAGAGTTTCGGTCATATGGCCGATGTCCAAATAACTTTCCGATTTTATGGCAAAATATGATATGAATCATATTTTGCCGATAGCGGGAGCATGAAATGGTAAATAGGACCCTTTGTTTGACAGAAATTATAAATATCCTGTATAAAGGCTGTTGTTTAGCCCAAAGTTGGGAAATTTCAAAACACTGACTAATGAACAAACAATAAACCATATTGCCTCATGCTGCCTACACTATTGCCCTTTCAACAAGGGGCTAATCTGTTTACCAGAGTTGGGTTGCAAATACAACCGACTACTTTTGAGTAAACAACAAGCCACCTCCAGATGGGTTGATGGCAGAGATAACCAGAGAGTGCAATGTGCTGCTCTCTGGAAGTAGAAATGTCCACTCAAAATCATTTAATTATAATATAAAACTTATTTCTTTCGCTAAGTTTTATGACCAAAAGGACCCCAAAAAACGGGCTGTGGAATTACAATTAAAAATGCATATTACTCTCATTGGGAAATGTCTTGGGCCTACTCGCTCCGCGACAATGAGACCACCCCCCTGGGAGAGTGAAAAACAAGTTTGCGAGGTTACTTTGTAAGTTCACTAAAATATTATTTATAAGGAACCTATTTTAGCAGAAAAAAATTATACACACACCTAAGCCATGTATCTAAATGAATTTCGATTGAAAATATGAAGTCAGAATAAATCATAATTACCGTATTTCCTCTAAAATAGCCCCGGGGCTATTTTATTCAAACCTCCAATTTTCAGAAAAATTTGGATTCGATTTCGAGATTTTCGGGTGGAAATCCAAATCGAAAAAAGTGGAATCGGTAGAGCTCGTGGGAGTTAAAAAAATGCGAAAGACAGATTTGCAAAATATTCACTCTAGCTTGAGATATAGGTCTTCCAAGTAGGGGGAGGGCTATTTTAGAAGGAGGGCTATTTTAGAGGAAATACGGTAGCTGGGAAAGCATTGATGGACAAACGATTAATGTTTTTATGGTTTATGTTTAAGCACATTTAGGTTATGGATCGTGTTGGACAAAGAAATCGAGCTATATGAGCATACAGTAAGCTGATTTTTTTACCATCCCAATCGCTGAAAATACTACTCGCGGAAAGTAGAAATATTTTTTGTCTACTATTTTTACTTTTTCGAGATATAGAAGCAGCTTATTGGGGGATATCTGTCGTTCATGCCTGGCAAATTCAAAAAAATAATCGACTGACTCATGGGCCATGTGTCCTTGCTAAAATTTCTGTTGATCTTCAGAGAAACGGGACCAAATTTATACGAGATGTGGGCACGTTCTACAAGAATACGCGCATAAGAAAATTCGCCGCTACTCGATCTTACCACCCCTCCCCTAAGACAGCTACTCGGTTTTGAACCTATTAAACAGCGCATTATAATTTTTCTGGATTCAGGAATTCACATCTTATGGCGACTCTTGGTAAGCTAACAGAGCCATTTTCAAAAAAACCAAAACATTGTTTGCTTTAAAAGGCTGAGAACGTTTTTGGATGCTCAAAATAAAGCTGGATTTTTTGTTACTGATTCCAATTTCATACCTTTGCTGAAGCAATTTTTGAATCAAACACAGTTTGCTAAATACAGCAGGTGGATGATTTATGAAAACAAATATCGATACCTAGCTTAGCTCCAAATTTAGAGACGTGATTTTGGATGAAAGTGTTCAGAAACTTGAAGCTTGCCGAGTGCCTATTCGTCTACGCTATGTTGGATTCAGCAACCAGTCCAGAGCTATGATTTTGTTCAGGCAGTTGGCTAAGGGCAGCTCTCTGCCCACAAGTAAGTTCGAGTAGTTAAAAACTTTCGAGTAATACAGCGGATATTTTCAGGTGTCTATGCTGACTTCTTCTTGGTGAGTTTGAATGTTGGAAACGTCGAGGATGTTGCTATGTACTGAATTATGGTTATTTTCAGTTTGCGGAGCAGTACAGTGCAGTCCTGCCAGGAACCTTATCGTCTATAGTGATTGCCGGGGTAGCAGTCACTTTGGTGTCTCTGCTCTTGATTCCCGAGCCTATGGCTGCTTTCTGGGTCTCTTTCAGCATTCTGTCCATCAATTTAGGCGTGCTCGGCTTTATGAGCATGTGGTCAGTCAGGTAAATGTTTTCATGGTTTAAAGGGAGTGGTCAAGATTTCGAAGGACATTGTGTTAATTTAAATCCACGTCATCCATATATAATTGTCAGTCAATGAAATGAGTACTTGCACAGCTCTACATCAAATCGCAAATAAGCACCTTAAAAATGCTAAAATCGTAGGTTAGTTTCAGATTGGACTTTATTTCAATGGTAACTATTGTAATGTCTATTGGATTCTGTGTGGATTTCGCTGCTCATTTAGGTAGTGGATTTTTTTGTCGAAAAGTAGGTGTATTGTTTGGCTTAATGTGTGTTCCGTCCTCTCTCAAAAGAAACTTGCCTTGGTCTTCTTCGTTGTTTTTTACAAAAAAAAATTCTTTCAAAAATCTCAAAAGGTATTTTTCAATACTTTTTGAGCTTTTGATGAACATTTTTGAGCTCGTCTCAACACTCGCTGGCCTAACCTCGCTTAAGCCGAAGCCAAAATCAGCTTGAGGGCCAATGGGAAATATTTTTGAAAAAATTTTGCTAATTTTTCGGCTTAAAGGGAGGGTGAAAGCTGTTAAGGAGATAGTCTCGACACGAAAGGATTTATCCGAGTTTTTGTTTTTCTAATGTGATTTTAGAGCCATATTTTGTTTACAACTCGGTTTTGCGATCTCAGACAAACTTCTACAGAATTAAAAGTTGGATTAGCATCATCAATATCAGAATTTCAAAATTCCTTCAAAAAATACCCTAAAAATTGAAATGCAATTTAAGACTAATTAACCTTTTTTGATGGGGTTTCCCCTTTTTTCATTTCGATCTTTAGTGCATTTTCTAAATAAATTTTGAAATTCTGATATTGATGATTCTAATATAACTTATAACAAGTTTGTCCGACATTCCAACACCAAGTTTTCTACAAAATTAGCTCTGAAACAACATTTAAAAAACAGAAAACTTGGAGTAATCCTTTCGTGTCCGGACCATCTCCTTAACAGCTTTCACCCTCACTTTAAACAATTGGCAATTTGGCGGCCGAGGGTGAAAAAAAATTCTCTTAGTAAAAACAGTATAAACTAACCCATTTTTTACTGGCCATGCGCCTGTAAAGACAGATATGAGTGTATAAGTTAGCTAAGTTCAGCCCACAGTTTCGCCAAAGGAAAAAATGTGACGTCAGCCCAAAGACTGCGAAATGCTATGTACACAGGTGGTCCGACCATCACTTATTGTATAAATGATTTTTGATATTTCAGTTGGCACACCCATATTGCAGAGTGGGTCGTCCACAATTCTAGGAGTATCCTTTCTGGCATCCACGGAGACTTACATATTCCGCTCTTTTCTCAAAACTATAGTGTTAGTGATAGTGCTAGGTGTGTTCCATGGTCTTGTGGTGCTTCCTGTTCTCCTCACCACTTTCTACAGTGACCAAAAAGATAATGCTAGTCTGGACGAGGTGCGCAAGAATTATCCAACAGAAATAAGGGATATTGATCTACGTTCAAGGTAACTTAAGTTGTGTGCAAAAAGCAGAGTTTTATTAAAAATGAATAAACTTCTTTGCATATATTCTTCAACTACTGATTCTTCCACCTGACTATTCTTCAACCAAACTGGGTTTTACCTTTTGGGGTTCTTGTCCCTCTTTTTTTGTGGATGTCAGACAAATAAGCAACATTCAGGAATACTTTTTTGCGAGATTTTGCAATATGTTTAAAAAACCGGCCGCAAAAGCCCGTGGAAATCGTGGCTTTTGGTCATTTTTATGGGATTTTGCGCCTGTCATTCGACAAAAATAGTGAATGTGCGGCCCGGAGCTTGCAAAAAAAGATAGTATCAGGAAGTAACTACTTTTAAAAAGGGGTAGAGGGGGAAGTACAATTAGAGGAAGAGCTACCATGAAAGTAAATACGGTACTCCGGTTGCAGAATGAGAAGTTGGAGAATGTGTTCGAAGCCAAGTAAACTGTTGAGGGACCATACTTGTTGATGACAATGAGAATTTGGCAAATTCAAGTGCGTGCGGGACACATTTTTTCACTTCAAAAATACTTTTTAAATTATGTACAGGGTGGCCCAAAAAAACCTGAAAAACTTCGAAATTTTTTGTCAAGAGCTTCCGCGCACTGTCTGATATACAGATTTTTTTGGCATAAGCAAGGATGTTTGAATAACGGTTGTGAGGCCGTTACTGAGTCCTCTCATTCTGCCGTAGTCTTAGGTTTAGCTCTCGTAGCATGCTTGCCTCGAAGCTGACCTTATGACCTAAGACTGCAACCGTCCATCCTTGTTACACCAAATTCAATATAAAAAAATAGAGACACGATGAAAAAAACAATAAATGAATGCGACACGCAAAATTTCAATGACTGAACTGTCTAATTTGAACTGTTCAAAAAGTCTGAATTTGAACAGCAAATCCTGACATATTTGTTTGAAATTTTGCTGTGATTTTCGAAATGTTTTTGCACTAGCACGTAGCCTTGATCTTGGCTTTTAAGCAAGCTGCAAACACTGCTGAATAATGTAAGAAATATTTAAATTCAAAAGTTTTAAACAAAACATTGCAAATTTTAAAAAATTTCAGGTTTTCTTGGCCCACCCTGTACAGTCGACGCTCGATATAACGGACAGCCTTATATAACGGATAATAAATTTTTTTCGGTTGGTTTTAATTTAAATTGACCGAAGAAAACGCTCTTTATAACGGACAATTGGCTAAAAATCTCAAAATTTGTATTTTAAGATGATCTCAGACACGCATAATTCAAATATTGCGGTGGCGAACCAGCCGCGGCACTAAAAATCGCCGTTTTCAAGTCACTTTATATAACGGACGATCTATTTAAGGGATAGAAATGTCAGTCCCTACGTTTCCCCTTGGTATTGTCGGTGCAAAAGGTGTGAAATAGGTTGAAAATGAAAAAAGTTGGCTCAGTGAAAAATACTCTTTGGAGGGGGAGGGCACTTGGATGCTGTCAGCAGCGTTGTGTGGTGATTGTCCATCTCAGGTTCGGTTCCCGTGTCTGCTCTTTTCTTTTTGACTATTGATATTTTTTTATTTATTTCATTTTGATCGTAAATACATAACGAATGATTTAAAAAATAATTTTAGAATAGCATTTTCATCGCACATTTCAATTTGCCAAATTCCCGCTGTCATCAACAAGTATGGTTCTTAATACGAGAACGGCCGGTTGTAAGGTTTGCTGATTCTGACGCAGAGTTTCACGCTGAACGCCATAGTGCGGGTCCTTTCCGCTTCGATGATATATCAAGTAGGTGAAAAAGGCTTAGAAGGTAACAAATTGTGCATGGTCAAAATAACAGCTGTTACAACTGGATAACTGCAAGTTTTGAATCAATGTGCCTTTGATGATCGTACTATACCATTGCTTATAATGCACAAATTGACCGCCAATAGTTTAGCTTTTGTCGAACTAGGGATTTTCCAAATGTTCTACCCTGGCATTCTACAAGCCATTCCTTTGTGTAGAGACGACATACAACTTAATGATCAAGAAGAAAAGGAAAACAGAATCTGATAATCATTTTGGCACTAATGCATTGATAGTTTATTGTAAAAACGTGAAAAAATGTCCAAAATCAATATATAAGTTGCAACACAAACTTCCATAACTTTTTTTTCTACTATGGAAACCTATAGTTCTGACACCAGATTGGTGCTCTTCGTGGTTGATTTGCTTATGCAACTGGTCTTAAAATATGAGATTGAGTGTGAAATTTTGAATTACTCTCAAGACAATAAAGATTCAAATTTAAAAAAAATCAATTTGAATGTTTATTGTCTTGAGCGGAATTCAAAATTTCACACTAACTCTTAAATTTTAAAATAAATTGTAAAGCAAATCGACCACGCTGAACAAGAAAAAAGTTATAGGAAATTCGTATTGCAATTTATATAATTATTTTGGACATTTTGTCACGAGTTCACAATAAACTATTGCTGCATTTAGTGCCGAAATGATGGTGAGATCCTGTTCTTTAATTTTTATTTCATCGTCAAGTTATATGTCTTTTTTACACAAAGTTATGGCTTGTGGAATGCCAGGGTAGAGCATTTGTAAAATCCATATTTCAACAAACAAGTTGTGATTTATCTTAACTTTTCAAACTAAAAAAGCCTATGTTTGGTACTCTTAGAAAGTTAAACTCTTGTTGGTTATTTTGGTGTATTATAAGCAATGACGTAGTATGACCATCAGGGGGCATTGATTGAAAACTTGCTGGTATCCAGTTAAATTTTGACCATTCTCAATTAGTTACCTTCTAAGCCTTTTTCGCCTACTTAATCCATCATCAAAGCGTAAAGGACCCGCACCATAGTGTTCAGTGTAGAATTCTGCGTCAGAACCAGAAAATCTTACAACCGGCCGTTCTCGTGTTAAATAATGATTTTTGTCGAAATAGAAATGAATTAAACAGGCAGTATGCTACTTCTTAATTTTGTTGCAGGCAGCTGCAGCATCCATTGAGTGCGCACACCATTTCTCACCCTTTGCCAAACACAGCTTGCAATAGTTTCCGAAGAAGCCCTTCGAACTACATGGATGAACTACTCCGTATTCTCTTTAATCAGTCAAATCTTAATGATCCTATTCAACCACCTCATTTTTCTACTAATGACTCCGCTTTTAATGCTAATTTGGCTGCACAACCTTTTAGGGTTTGTAAAAGAGATCCTAACATTCTATCTCTACCACCTAGACTCCGGTAAAAGCGTATTTTTGTTGTTGTTTTTTGCAGTTGACAGTTGTATATAGATCCTAAATTGGCTAAATTCTTTGTGTTTAATTATGTTCAAGAACAGCGACAACTAGTAAGCCTCATTTTTGCCGCATAACGTTTTTGTAGCAAAACAGACATGTCAGTTATTTGCCATAAGAGTCTGGGGGTTTACGTATGGCAGGACATCGAAAAATAGCCAAGTTTTTATTGCGCACCAAGCATAATAACAATTTAAAATACAGTCAAAGATCTATATCAAAGAGCTTACGGTAGCGCTCATAAAAAATGGAACAAGAATTTTTCGCGACAATTTTTCTAAAGAAGTATTTATTTTCGCTCTGTTTGGTTTTAAACTGCGATTTGTGTTTAAAATGTTTTGTAGCATTTTTCTTTCTCTTTCTTTTTGCTGTAATAGTTTTACAGATTATAAAAAAATGGAACAAGAAATTTTTGCTATATTTTTTTTAAAGAACACTATTTTCGCTCAGTTTGCGTTTTAGGTTGAAACTCTTTTGTAGCATTTTTCTTCCTCTTTTTTTCTGTAATAGTTTTACAGATTATAAAAAATTGTCTGCAAAATATTCCATTTTATGAGAGAGTGCGTATTTATAGGTGCTTAAAAAATGGAACAAGACTTGATACTAATAGATAGTAGTTGTTTTAGAACTTTTTTAAGTTATTTTTCAATGAATTTCAAAGCACTTTTTCTTATCTACAATTTGGTAAGTCAAGTTTATCTTTTAGATTAATCGAGAAAAAGTTATGACCATAAATATAAAAGTGTCGATTTCTAGTCAAAATCAGAGTAAATCTAAGAAAAATGGTTGTTTGACCGCGTAAACAGTGTCTTTTATCAAAATTATTTTATCAAAAGTTTCTATTTAACGCATCATGTGAACGCTTTTCAATTTTTTGACAAAATCACATGTCGAACGTTTACTTAAAATGACATACGGCTGACTTACAGACGGTTGAATTTTTAAAAAGTGAAACACTTATCTTTTTAACTTATTTTGAGTCATTTTTCACTTTTTAAAATTTCAACCATCTAGAAGTCAGCCGTATGTCATTTTAAGTATTCTGTTTATGCGGCCACACAACCATTTTTTTAGATTTACTCTGATTTTGACTAGAAATTGACACTTTTATATTTACGGTCATAACTTTTTCTAGGTTTATCTAAAAGATAAACTTGACCTATCAAATTGTAGCTTAGAAAAAGTGCTTTGAAATTCATTGAAAAATAACTTACAAAAAATTCTAAAACAACAACTATCTGTTAGTATCAAGTCTTGTTCCATTTTTTGAGCACCTATAAATACGCACTCTCTCATAAAATAGAATATTTTGCAGACAAATTTTTTTTAAACTGTAAAACTATTACAGCAAAGAAGAGGAAGGAAAATGCTACAAAACACTTCCAACCTAAAACGCAAACTGATCGAAAATAGTATTTTTTTTAAAAAATTATAGCAAACATTTTTTGTTCCATTATATGTTTCCATTAAAAGGTCGCTAAATAGTTGCCTGATTGGACCTATACATATTATTCTGTAAAATAATCGGCTTCTGAGATATAACCGATGTGTGAAGCAAAAATATTCTTGAATACATCACCGCACAGCACGCTGTATCAATAAATGCGAGGACGAGATTGATCTGGCCAGCATTGACTGCTGCGTTTTTTTCACTCACCTAGATTGGTAGTCTGTCAAATTTGCCATTTTTCACTTTCAAAAATGTTGGCAGCACAAGGCTGGTTCCATCTTATGAAAACAATTTTTCGATACCCCCACCAGCCACCGCAAACTTCACTTTCGCCCAACGCGTTAAGACTAGTCAAATATTAATTCCCGTAATCTGAACAGGAAAGGAAACGATTGGGCTTATAGAAAATGAAAAATAAGGACTTTTTGGTTCGCCCTGTTTCCCCAGGCTACAAAGTCTAGAAAATAAAAAAAATTCTTAACTCCACTAGAAAATACCTCACCTAACGATTTTCCCTTTAAAAACTTTGGTGAAAAGTACCCAAATATATGTTCCAGATCCCGGAAATAGTGCATAAGACATTTTTTAGTCACAACTTTCATAGATTGCCTACCTCCGTGCCTCAGAGCTAAGCCTAACCTTGTTGTTTCAAAAAGTTGTTACAGTTTTTTCAAAAAGTCGTATTCTTGAGAGAGGTATTCGCTAGTAGCAGAAAATTTTTCTTTTTAATGGCGCCTAAATATTTTTTTAGAGGGAATATGGACTGTATTGGAAGGAGAAGGGATGAAAAGCGGCCACTAGAAATAAATGAATTCGCCCTAAATAGTTTTGTTGAATACTGAGCCCACTGCATGAATAAACTCTAGTATGGTACCGGAGTCACTTTCGAGTGATTTGCGTCTGAGGTATGTGGGTGTGGCCATCTTGACTCCAAGCCCCCTCCATGCATCCATAGTCCCCTTTGAGTGATTTGCGCCTAAGGTATATGGGTGTGCGCATCTCAACCCCAAGCAACCAAGCCCCCTGCGCCCCGAAGGGGCCACATACCTTTTCGAGTGATTTGTGTCTAAGGTATATGGGTGTGCGCATCTCAAATCCAAGCCGCTGCATGCACTCAGAGTCACTATTTAAGTCTACCCATTAAGTCTACAAACGTCTTCTACCCAACCATCTACTTCTAATCTCTCAACCAGAAGAGGACCAGATCTTCTTCACC